>JAPMNP010724913.1:0-14566 GCA_029874935.1 Atherina boyeri
GGCACTATTTTCTTTCCATTTCCATCAATCCGCTCTGCTGTCAACGTCAACAGTGAATATTTTGCCTGGAGTGTTTATTGTGATGTAAATTAATCAAGCTTTCAAAGGCATATAATTTTTTCACATAAAAACGCACAGCTTTGTGGCCCCAGAAACTATCCGGAACTACTTTCTTGAAGAACTCCAAGCGGCCAGAACTCTGACCAGGGAGGTGACCACAGAGTGGGTCGATGTGTATGCACTATACTGTTAGTAAGGATTGCATACAACTTTATGTCTTAAATAGGTGAACTATCCCTTTAAGTAGGAGCTGGGACAAGGACCTCAGAGCCCTGACTGGAGCATGCTGGAGCAGCAGCGCAGAAAAGTAGGAAGGAGTCGTACCGTTTAAGGGTTTAAAAACAAGTAATACCATTTTATACTGTGTCTTAAAACTAATGGGAAGCCAATGCAATGCATGTGATCTCTGTCACAGTTATTTATTTTTTCTGTTTCAGTGATGAAAACACTCGAGGTGATTTAAAGAAACTACCAACTCTTCCCACCAAAGTACTCAAGGAACACCCATCTCTTGCATACTGGTATGCTTTCAGGAAATGATTACTAGAAATTTAGCCCGTACTAATGCCTTTAAGGTAATGCAGGTTGTATGCCAGAAAGGCATACGCTGCAGCAGCGCAGCACTTTCAAGGCCGACAAAGAGTCAAATGTTTTACATGTGATCAATCACAGTTTAATGGAAGGAAGAAAGAAACAAATATATATGTTTTTCAATGGATGAAACAAATCTTAACCTTCTTTGTCTCTATCAACAACTCATTTTTAATTTTTTTTTTGTTTGTTTTTTGTTTTGGTCATTGCAGTGAGGATCGAGTAATTGAATATTATAAGCAGATGAAAGGCGTCTCCAGAGGACAGGCCATTGTGCAGTAAGTGTTGAATAAAAGTGTGCATCTACCTTATTCCATCAGCACTAGTAATTACACTGCAAATTATATTAAGCTTAAACTTCATTAATCTTCCTGTCACCTACATTCCCCCCCACACACACACAAACACACACACACACACACACACACACACACACACACACCTCTTTCGCCACGCCTTTTATCGTCAACTGATAGAAATCAATAGCTTCTCCTCAGTCTGATTCACTGGACTGAGATCAGTTTCCTGCTCAAAACTAAACCATTGGCAGATGTGATGTAGCATCTGGCGGTTTCAATAAAAGTTTGTCTTCCAGGTACTTGACGTTAGTGGAATCGTTGCCGACGTATGGCGTGCATTATTATGAGGTTAAGGTAGGTCTTTTCAAGTGACTCATCGGAAATGACAGCTGTTGCATCTGGAATTGAGTCAAAAACACAAGCTGCGCTCTCTCCTCACAGGATAAACAAGGGATTCCGTGGTGGCTTGGAATCAGTTATAAAGGCATCGGCCAGTATGATCTGCAGGATAAATTAAAACCTCGAAAGGTAACAGCTTCCCTTCGCTCTAAAATGACTGCAGCTATTTTCTCCTTACTGCCTCACTGATTTAATTGTGAGCATTATCGCACAGGGTATCAATAATGGTTGCTGCTGTCACACGTTAAGTGTGGTGATTTATTAGTTTTAATTCATGCATCAGCTCTTTTACCCCAGCATGCACTTAGTTTCAGCTGCAGCAGACGAGGCCAGACTTGAAAGCCTAAGTCAGAAATGTCAGCTCAGAGACATCTGCCCGTCTGCTTCTTTTAATGAGGCCAGTGAGTTTTGGATAGAGAATCATAAGAACTTGCTTTTCTTGTTTCATAAGTGTTCCTTTAGCGTGTAAGTTAGCAGCAGAAACACCCATATGAGTGATCCATCAGCTATGTTGTCCAGTCTGTGACTTCCGTGTGTGGTAGTTTAGCTGGGGTGCAGACATGCAGCAGTGGTGAATATCACCAACAATTCTTTGCTCACATTGTTTTTGTTAAAATGCTCTGCAATTGCTCAACATGATGCATACCATCTGTGCTTGGTGCATCCCAATATTGTGCAAGAAGTAAGTCAGCTGCTCAGTGAAGGTTTGGAGACGGGAGTGAGAGGAGGGAGTGAGCCGGTGATGTGGACGGGAAGTGGGCTGGATTTGGGCATTATCCTGCATGTTTGGAGAATACCTGAAGAGACAAGTCGGGAGCTGACAGGAAGCAGAGCGAAGTATGTGTTTGTGTTCGTAGGAAAAACAGGGAGGATTTAATATTTTTTAAAGGATTTACAACCAACTTCTTTTACACTGGTAAGACTGGATATTAAAGCTCTTTGTGTGGTTTGTTTTGACATGATGCAGATACCGGGTCTTTGTATGTAGGGTTAAAGTTTTATTGATTTTAAGACACACAAGAGGTTAAAATGTCCTGCCTTCACATTTCTCCACTGTGTTAAGCTTCTGTCTCATTTGTCCCGACACTCAGTGAGTCAGTCACCCTGATATATTGTTCATGTGTGGCTGTTCCGAGCACCTGGTTGATAGAGGGATGAACGGGCTGAGCCATGGAAAAGTTCACACACCACAATGAGTCTTCATGTAATGTCCCCTTTTTGGATTCATTTCACTCCAACACCTGCATTATTGCAGACTTGGCATGTCAGGCAGCCCAGACTATAATGACAGCTCCTGTTAGAGTCTGGCTTTTTAATGACTGTGTGTAAAACAAGCCAGCCAAAACACCTGAGCCACTTTCCCCCCCAAAGACGTTTAACCCATGTCAGTCAAGAGGATGGTTATGTTTTTTTTCTTTTAATACATGTATAATAAAAAGATAAAAAGGGGTGATAGCATGAATGGAAAGACTTTAAGTCATTTCTGTGGGCATTGTACCAGAATTCTCTTTTGAATCACAAAGTAAAATATTCGTCCGCCTAATCATAAATTGTTTTTGTGGATTACCTCCAGCTGTACCAGTGGAAACAGCTGGAAAATTTGTATTTCCGAGAGAAAAAATTTGCAGTAGAAGTCAATGATCCACACAGGTAAGGAGAAAGGGAGCCTTTCTTCTTTTTTTATATTTCTACAAGATTTAATGGTAATTTCATAGTCATTTAATTTTTACCTCTGTCTGACCCAAAGAGTTTACCAATCTTGTAGCAATCTTATAATTTTTTCTCAAGTTTCTCAATCTTTTTTGCACTTTGTTTAGGCGAGCAGTAACCAAACGCACCTTCGGGCAGACGGGCCTACTTATCCACACGTGGTATGCCAGCCATTCTTTGATCAAGACGATTTGGGTCATGGCCATTAGCCAGCACCAGTTCTACTTGGACAGAAAGCAAAGTAAAGTGAGTGTTGAATAAGAGACCCTGTCATTTTTTCTTCTTTTTTACCCCACTAATTGACTAGATTTTATATAATCCTTATTCTTGTAGGCTAAATTAGGACCATCAAGAAGTTTGGAGGAAATTGCTATGGACCTCACCGAGCATGGAGGGGCAAAAATAAACAGACTTGGAGATGTAGGGCTGAAGAATAACTTCATAACAGCAAGCAATGGGAGCCTGGTGTCGACAGGTTGGTGAAGGTCATTTTTGGTTCATGAAGAGCATTATGTTGTATGTGTTTCCACCAAAACTCACTATTTAAGATCGTATTTTTGGTAAAAGAAAAAAAAGACAAGTAGAGCATGAAACACTGAGTGTTTTTTTTTTTGTCCAGACATAAAAAGATAAAGATGACATAATTTGGACNGAGCATGAAACACTGAGTGTTTTTTTTTTGTCCAGACATAAAAAGATAAAGATGACATAATTTGGACTCCGCTAACGATTCAATTCAGTATCGTGACAGGGTGGAACAGTCAGATATAAGGGTGTGGCATTGTATGTTGGCAAAACAGACTTATGTATTTGCAGGTTCTGCGGACTCTGAAATGAGCGAGGAGCAGAAGAAAGAAAAGCTCTCTGATCTGAGAAAGAAAGAACATGAGATCCAAGATATTTTGGCCAAGAAAACAAAAGAGCTGAAGAAGATTTGCCTCAGAGAGGCGGTGAGACATCTCATTTTAAATTACAGTTCTTTTGCACTGGTGCTACGGTACATAAGTCGTTTTGTTTCAGGTGGCTGAATTCCTTTTATTAAACCTTGTTGCTGTGCGGCAGGAAGACTTATTGCTTCTGCTGTTACCTGCAGTTCATTTAAGTGTCTGGAGGACTTATTGTGTTTGTGCTTTCAGGAACTAACTGGCAAGCTGCCAAAAGAGTATCCCCTCTCCTCAGGGGAAAGACCACCGCAGGTCAGAAGACGTGTTGGCACGNCATTCAAGTTAGACGACCTTTTCCCCTACAACGAGGTCTGTATTTAACTGATGCACTAATCACATGCAGGAACAAGTTTATCTTTTTATGTAACATTGTAAAATGGGAACTATGTTCAAGTTAAGAAATCAATTTATTGCAAACTTTGGCCAGAGTCTGATATATCATAGCTGTGTTTTGGATTAAGCAAAAGTGTTGTGCATTAACTACTAAATAGGTATCAGGGAGCTACATACTGCAGTGGTCAGTGATTACAAACCTGCACACAACTCATTGCTGGAAATAGCTCCGAGCCTCTGGAATCACATTTAATACACTGGGTGCACCTTTAGCTAAAGAAATACTGACTTAAATCTACATCTTTCCTGAAAAGGACTTATATTTTGAAATCAAAAGGGTGTTGGCCAGATAAGTCACCTGACTCAGCCCATCCATAAGACAAATATGAAACAAAATGGAAGCATCCAAACGTGATGAAAAGATGCAAAATTTGTTGCTAAAGCATTTCCCATCAAGTGTACTAGTTTTTTTTTTCTTTTTTACTTGTTTTAAAAGTGCAAACCTTTGGCTATTTCCGAAAATTACTTTTTCAGTTTAAATTAACGCTTTTGGGAGGAAGGAGCTAGTTTGGAAGCCACTGTTTTTATTCAAGCAACTGGATTAAAAAAGAGAAAAAGAGAAATACTCATATACATTGCTCTTTGAAATTGTCACATTTTTTGTTCACTGTGTCAGCACAGAGAAGAATATGGAAAAACTAAATCTGCAGTATTAGACCTTACATATGAACACTAAATAGAATTTGAACTCATCAGAAGTACAAACTAAATATATAAATGGATCATCTGACATGTGTTTTGTGAGTGGATGAGCACTTTTTACTTAATCTGATTTTTGGGTCTCTTTTTGTGATATGTGCAGGATCCCTTCCTGAGGAACCTGGAGAGCAGATTTGCCCTTCAACAAAAGATTGTGGAGGCAGCTAAAAAGCTTGCAAATGAGACAGAAATTTGCAAAACAGTCAAGAAGAAGAGGAGGAGAAACTGTCTGGATGCCATGCACAAACTCCAACAAATAGAAGATGAGATGAACCAGTACAGAATCAAAAAGGGGAAAAAGCCCACACAGCGGGCGTCAGTGATCATCGCAGGTGAGCTGCGAGATGACCTACATCGTGTTCCTACATCAATCATTTAGCCATCATTGCAGTGTACATGGAGTTATTTTCTCTTCCTCCAGATGAACTCGTGCGGTCAGACTGTAGCTCTCTGTCTAGTCTCCCTCTGGATGATGGTGAGTCAGACAACACATACTCGTTGCACTAAGATCATTGGACCTGCTGCAGTATTGATTATACTTCTTTTGTATCTATTTCAAGTGGAAGGGGGAGAAAAAAAGCATTTTCATTGTTTAAATTTAGATGATTCCGAAATTGCGGGTCAAAGGCCACGGTCCCGGTCCGTCCAAGGTTCCCCTCAGCTCAGTCCAATGCGATCGCTAGGAACAGAATACGATGCAGAGAGACAGGGATCTTCAACAGGAAACCATCACAAAAACCACTGCAGGTTGGAAACAAATTTTCTCACCCAAACAATTTTTTGTTTGTCTAAAGTCGTCATTTTAGTTCAACTGGTTTCACAAGTTCTGATTTTATTCAAAACTGGCTTGTCCTTGTTGAGTGAAGAAATTATATCATGCATTGGCACAGCCCACAATATTTGTTGTGTCATGTTTGCAGTCACATTCCTTTCCTCACATCTCATCCCTTTTTTTATCCTGTCCTAATACTGCAACCTTTTAGATTAGCTTTTGATGGCCAAGAGGCTTCACATTACTACCAGAATCCAAGAGAAGTCTCCTCCACCCACAGTAGTCCTTTTAAAACCCTTCCCAGACCTCCTAGAGATCCACGCAGCATGCCTCCCACCCCGGTTATGACCCGCAATGCCTACAGCAGCAGCCAGCTCAGGTGTGGTCTTCCCTCTCCTGCACTGCCAACCCACTATGAATCCTTTTTCCTGCTATTAACTTCTTCCAATGAAATCCCTCCTTCTCCACACCTCCAACATCTGACTAAAACTTCCATCTAAAGCTTTATTTTTCCTGCAAATTCCAAATATATTGTCCCATACCTTTCTTGTTTCTTTGGGAAACAGCTCAAACATTGTGTCTCTTCTCCAGGTCGGAGGGATCTTCTCATTGCTTCAGGCATCGCAGCGGAAGTCTGGAATCTCAGCCCCGGTTAAGAAAAGACACAGACTTGGAGAAGCCAGTATTTATCTTTTCACCAGCTGACCGTAGCAACAGCACAGAGGTGTTAGAAGACTGCTCGTCCTACACCAGCCAGTCAAGTCTGGACTACTGTGGAGCAACCAACTCCCAATACAATACATTGGACTCCCGTACCTCAACCATGCATCGTTTTCACAGGAAAGTGGAAGCATATGGTAACACTGGAAGCATGCCCAACTTGGTCCAGCACCATTCTGGTTGTAATTATTCATGTGAGACCCCAACACACTATGCACCCAGTGCCTACTACGTTGCCGGCTACCCCTGCCCGGACATGGAGCCTTACGCTAACGGTGCCTACGTGTATGAGAATGAAGTCGAAGGTCACTACAACGTCAACCCCTCCTACCAAATGAATGGCTTTCATGGACATGATAGATTCAGGCACTACAGCAGCGATGGTGCAGATAGTCTTTCTCAGAATCCTTATGCAACAGTGAGGCCGCCGAGAAGCAGAGAAGGGCCCAAAAATGAGCTCTTGGTCAAAAACATGCATAAGGCCCTGGTGGCAGAGCATCTGAGAGGCTGGTACCACCGGAGCAAAGGTCACAGGGAGGGAGGGAGGGGACTGATGGGTGGATATGACTACGACAACGGCTCTCAGCTCAGTCTGGGCTACCAAACCATGCCAGCCGCCTTCAGCCACTCCAGCAGAACCACCTCTTTCTCTTCAGGTGTTATGATTTTTCTGAGTTATTAGATTACTTGCTATGGAGGAGAAATGTTCATTATTACAATTGTTGTGAGAATTCCATTACAAAGGAAATATTTTACGCTTTGTAGGCCAAGATCATAAACTTTTATATCACCATATCAATTGACAGTAACAGTACTGTAGTAACATATTATCATTTTATGCTAGAGGTAATCTTCTGTTTTGTACTTAAAACATTAAACTGACCTCAACAGTGTTTCCAAAAACAATTACAACAGTGCAGTACCCCAACATCAGCTGAGTGTCTTTGTTGTACCACCCTTTCTAGTGTCCTCAGCAGAGAGCACAGGGAACTGGCGCAACCAGCTAGCAGTCGGCCTGACAGAGTTTGATACACCCGACACGCCTCAGTACCCACAGCCTGGAGCTCCAGCATCTCTGTACAACCGCAGTCCGACACATAACAGGTGAGTGCTGTTCAACATCTCCCCACGCAGATACTGTAGATGCAAGCAAAAATTAGCCAGGCGCTAACAGATGATCATGGTTTCTCAATTTAATCATTTGAATAAAATTCTGTTAAGACATCACTCCACACTGAAAGCAGGTTTATCCTTTGACTGTACTCTGCTGGTGTAATCTTTAGCATTCAGATAAAATGTCTCACAAGGATCTTTTCTCTTTCTCTTTCTTCCCTCCTTCACTGCTCGGCCTTTTACGCTCACATGTGCAGAATTTCTCCTGAAAACAAAGAGTCTGACACTATACCTAAAAAATCTGAGTCAGTAGATGTGGTTGGCCCTGAGACCACTAGTACAGATGAACCATCAGACATCCAATCTAGCACTTAAGGGTGAGACCAAACACAACGGGATGCTTTGTGTTGTGGTGCCTGTCATCTTCATTTTGATGTCCTATATTCATTCATCTGTTACCCCTTTACAACTTAATTAGATCATCTGTTCAGGTTGTGGTTTATTTATTTGTGTACATTTTTTCATCAGGGCAGCATCTTTGTATTTGCCCTACATCCCAGTTGTCATAAAGATGATCATGCAGCATCAAGATAAAGACCACAACCAGCAAAATCTCAAAGTTCTGCCATAGATTTAGCCCTTCTTTTAGGCTGTAACTGAACACAGATGCATGGCGCTTTGAAATGCTAACATCAGCATATTAACATATTGACTATGTTAACATGCTAATCTCTACCATGTTTTCCATCTGAGCTCATTGTGTTAGCAAGAAAAAAATGTTATTGGACTAATTGGAACTGAAAAATGTCATTGATAAAAGATGATCACCAAATATAACAGTCCATACTGATAAGAACATTAATGTAAGTACCAAATTTCATGTCAGATTTTTCAGCACTCACTAGTCATTGTCACTCCAAACGGGAAATTCCTCATAGTGGCACTGACAGAAAAGTCAGGGTACTTCCAAGTCTTGAATGCCTCATCTTCGTGGAATAGTAAATGTCTAACACAATACACAAGGCAGTCCATCAAACTGTTGAAATATTTCTTCCATAAAAACACAGTTTATTTACCACTTTTTTTCAAATTTGATTTCTATTTCCATCCCTCAATTACATCTCAAATGTTAGTCTTGTTTTTTGTCTTTACATATTACAGTGCAGTATATTTGACACCTTCTTGTGTCGTTGCATGCAGATTTCACCTGGATGGAAGCTACATGAGCATCCACTGAAGAGGACCAAACCAAACTTTGGCACAAACAAAGCCATGGCCAGCAGCACATGAAGGGAAAATGAGCTGAAACACAGGCTGTAGTGTAAACACACTTCTTTTCAGCCACAAATGCAGTCTTAAGAGATAGTCTGTGCTTTAAGTTTTTGCAGAAGTGTACACTGTCCTCATGTTAAAGTTTGCTCTGAACACAGTGATGACACTCTTGAATGACTTTCCCATGTGCCTTGGAGTGAAGAATTGTACAGGCAGATGAGAATGTGTCAAGATGTTGCACAGTGCACTGGATTTAAACCATATTGTGTATTAAAGAGGAAAATGTCAACATGTATTTTAACAAGAACTAGCTACTGCCTTATATAAATCAGTAGGTTATAGAATAAATACAATCATTTCATCTCATCATGAAAATAGTCTTGATAATTATGTGCACATATAAAACAAAGCTTAAAATGGGACAGGGCAAGAGCCGATTTGATCATTAGAGCAAGTTTTGATGATTTTCTATTCTTTTTCTAAATGTTGAATCAGAATGTATTATGTCAATATTGTTTATAGAGCCATTTGTCTTGGTGGTGCAGTAATGTGTTTTAAATGCATGGTGATTACATCTTTTTTTTTTTATTAAAAAAAAAATGGAAAAAAAAAACCCACTACCATTAAACAACATCCACATATTTTTTCCACAGATTTGTACAGTTAGTATGTAGTAATATGTCATTAGATAGTATCATAAAATATTTTCCATTTGAAATGAGGTGAATAAATACATGTGTGACACATGGATGTTGTTGATATTTTGTTTGAGGGGCTAGTTCAGCTGGTAAACTTCCAGTTTAAGTCAGGTATTAAGTTAGTGAGTAAGCCGTAAAGAAACTGTCTGTCATTTCAGGAAGGTTTTTTAATTGCTGAGACCATGATGCAATAAAAACAACCCTGTTATTTGTGTGCTCAGCATTGAGTAACAGCCAGGCAGTTAGCATAGCATTAACACTAGGACAGGCAAATAGCCTGACTCCAAAAAAAACTTTTGAGAGTACCTCTAAAACAAATTAAAGCTTCACATATCCAAGTGTATTTTTGTCAAGTTTTTTTTTTCGGTTAGTAATTTCAGGAAATACAACCATAGCTGTTCAACTATGGAATTTGTCACTTAAATGTGACATTTCAATGTCAAATTATTTTAGGAAAAAAACAAAGAAAAACTTTTTTTTTTGTTCTGAGTGGGTTTGTTGAAACACTTTTTACAAATTGGTTGTACCTTGGATAGATGTCCTCATTAACTCACTGCTGTTCCCCTTTGTAATTCACACATCAAACAGAAGCGGATTAGTGCTGCATTTTTGTGTGCTCAAGCACAGCAAAGTAGCATCAGCGGACTGATGGCAGGACAGATTTGTGATGCCCTCTCTCCTTTGTGCACATATAGATTTTCACTTATGTTGCCCGTCCAGATTTGTGTGAGTGGCAGATCTACTTGTCACACTTTGCTAATCAGAATATGTTTGGAAGCCATCCAGTGCAAAATTGATATGATGACAAGATCACTGCAGGGTTTCTCAAAGTGCTATGATTTTTTTTTTTAGGTTTGAGTAGTTTTAGATCATAAAATGTATTCTTTTGAGACTCCCTCTTGAGTAGCAGCATAGCTATCTACTGCAGAGAACTACTCACAATTAGGGGTGGGAATCTTTTACCATCTCACGATTCGATTCGATTCGATTCGATTCGATGCCGATTCTTGGGGCCACGATTCAATTCAAAATCGATTTTCGATTCAAAAAGATTTTCAATTAAAACAATTTTATTTTATTCATAATGATTTCTTATTGGGTTTCTGATCATGATCTACTCTCATCTGCTTTGGTATACAGAATTGAAGTTTCTTTTTCACATTTATTAAGTTAAATTCTTAGGAAAGTGTCTTTATCAAAGACATTGTGTGGTCCTCAATTAGGCAGCTAGCTATAAAATACGTTTGAACAAAAATAAAGGGCTTCTGCATAATACAAAGCGAGGAATGCATGTTTTGAAAAAAAATTAATAAATAAAGATTTATTTTTTTAAATCGATTAAAAAATCGTCAAGTAAAGAATCGCGATTCTTATGTGAATCGATTTTCTTCCCACCCCTACTCACAATTAGGCTAGCAAACAAAACTCCACTTCGAACTAAACTAAAAATAAAAAAATAAAAAATCCTAATAAAGCTGCTATAAGTTCCTAATAAAGTGAATACATTTGCTTGGAAATATACAGAAATGTTGTCTGTACCCCTAATACAAGCATATATGCTAAGTTAATGTCTTCTGCTTGCAAATGAAAAGCATTTTTCTATTTGTCAAGGTTTTGATTTAAAGTTTTTATTTCCTTTTAAACTTTTCTTGAGCTATGATCTAAACAAAAGTTGGACAAAAGTCAAGAATAGAAAGTCAAACCATTTAATCTGGTTTATCATATGCTGTAACACAGCACTCNCCATAGTTATGTTTTCAAGAGCACACCATGAGGATCTCTGGTGGAGTCATTATACTAAACCCCAACCACCCAGCAGACCCATGAAAAGGGCCCACCTGCTGCAGTCAGTCCTCTACTTTCCTTTTGCCTGAAGCAACTGTCATCCCAACTGTCCTTTCAAAATCCCAGACAGCCGGGCCAGCTGGGAGAGGGAGCTGAAAAAAGATTGCCAGCGTGTCTCTCTCCTGCTTGTACCCTAAATATCTTCCATGCAGTTCACAGGATTTAATTTTAGAAGCATCGAAGCAAACCGTTTCTAGCTGAAGTCAAAGCCAGAGGCTTTCCAGTTTGCTCTGTTCTGAGCCTCACACCGACCAGGAATTGTTCTATCTTTTGATCTCATAAGAGGAAAGAAACTACTGAGTGTAGACATGTCTAACAGTAAAGATCTTGAGGATCTCAGCGAAGAGGAAATTGACGAAGATGAAATCCTTGCAATGCTTTCTCCTGAAGAGCTTAAGGAGCTCCAGAGCGAGATGGACGTTATTATCGCCCCGGATGAGAGAGTACCTGTAGGACAGAGACAGAAAGACCAGACAGAGAAAACTCCGACAGGAACATTTGACCACAGATCCCTGGTTGATTACCTCTACTGGGAGAAAGAGTCTAAACGCATGCTTGAGGAAGAAAGAGTGCCTGCTTCTCTGCTGCCCAGTGAGGTAAGGGGTCAAACTCAAAATGTCTTACACGTGAAAATGTATTTACAGCTTATGATGTAAAATGTTAGACCAGAATAAAACAAATTTATGTTATAGCTCTAATCTTAATGTCTTTATATATTGGTTTCAGAAACTCTTTCGGGAAGAAGCTGAAAAGAAAGAAATTGAAGGAAACTCAGAAGATGTAAAATATGAGGTGTATGAAGTGATAGAGGAAGTCATTGAGGATGAGGCTGCTGACTACCAAGACGGAGTAGAAATTGTAGAGGAAATAATTGAGGAAATAATTGAAGAGGATAGTGAAGGGGTTGAAAATGAAAAAGGAATCGATGTAAAAAATGAGGAAGAAGCTGAGGTCAAGCTGCCTGTGCTTGACAAACTGGAGAATACAGAACAACATGCTGAACCCCCTCATAACACAGAAAAAGAAGCAGTAAGTAACAAACATGAGGATCTACCAATTTCAGACTCAATGGAGGAGGTACAAAACAACGATGATCAAGATAAAATTGCAAGTACAGATCGGTTACTCACCCCAGAGCCTTCAGAAGTGCCTGAAGCAAATAAAGCTGATGACAAAGTCCCACAAAGAGAACAGATTAAAGTGAACAAATTAAAAATCCCAAAATTGGCACTGAATAATATAAAAATGACATCTAGACCCTCAGGAAATGAGACGAACTTGGAATCAACACTTGACAAGATCCGTAACAACAACCCTTCTATCACTGAGGTAAACCTCAACAACATAGAAAACATTCCCAAAGAGATGCTCTTGGACTATGTCAATGCCTTAAAGAAAAATAAACATGTGAAAACATTTTGCATAGCCAACACTGGTGTTGATGAAAACACTGCTTTCAGCCTGGCTAACATGTTGAGAGAAAATCGCAGCATTGCGACTTTAAACATCGAGTCAAATTTCATAACTGGAAAGGGCATTGTCGCCATCATCCGCTGCCTCCAGTTCAATGAGACCCTCACAGAACTTCGTTTCCACAACCAGAGGCACATGCTAGGCCACCACGCAGAGATGGAGATCTCTCGCTTACTCAAGGCCAATAACACCCTCCTGAAGATGGGCTACCACTTTGAGTTGCCAGGGCCCAGGATGGTGGTGACCAACATTCTAACCAGAAATCTGGACCGGCAGAGGCAGCTGAGGAAGGAGGAGCAGAAGCAGCAGCAGGTAAAGGAGCAGAGGGAGCTGATGCAGATGTATGAAAACAGTCTTAATCTGCCCCCTGGTTTACTTGAGATGCTGGGATACATACCACCCCTTGAACTCCTTCAAGAGCATGGACTTATCCCACCCTCGTCAGAGCTTAACATTGTTCCTCAAACGTGTAAGACAGAGCAGCCAGAGCCACAGAACAAGCTCAAACACAACAGCATTCCCAAACAACCCAACACTGAATCCTCAAACTCATTAAGGGATGTCCAGTTAAAGAGGACTCCTAAGAAACGTAACCCATTATTCGAGCTGGATCCCAGGAATGACACAAGACCAGAGAGGCCAAGTTTTCAACTGAGAAAGACTCCCAAAGCTAAGGATGCAGGAGCTGGAGAGATGGCAGAGGAAAAAGCCAATCTGACTGATGTGATAAAGACTTTGAAACCTGTGCCTCGCAGACGATTGCCTCCAAAGGTTGATGTCACACCTCGCGATCAACTCCTAAATGAAATAAAAAAGAGCAACGTGGCATATCTCAAAGCTGTGAGTACCCAGGAATTAATAAAGGGGGATCAATTGGGATGTCAAGAAGGTGTTTTGAGTCAGAAATAGTTCAGTACAGCAAGTACTGTTTGAGATGTCCAAGTAAACTCTTTGTTCTTTTCTTTTGTTGCAGGTGCCACTCCCCAAAGTCCTGGAATCAAGTGAAACAAGTCTTCTCTGAGACTCTGCTTCAGCATTTTCTCCACCATATTGTGTGTGTGTGTGTGTGTGTGTGTGTGTGTGTGTGTGTGTGTGTGTGTGTGTGTGTGTTGTTTTACACGTACTTGGTAGTCGCATTACATGTACAGTACAATTATGTGTGAACTTTGTCATCATCACAGACAAACTTTGGTTGATTGATCCACTTGTATGTTATCTTATTTACATGCTGTAATCTCCAATAAAAAAACAAAAACAAAAATGGTTAAAATACAAACATCAAGACACCCATACACCAAACATTAAACTGAGATGAAAGTATTTTAGTGTTTCATCTTGTGTCATCTGTTGAAGACAGACTGAGTGAAATTTGTTTACTGAGAGGATTATGTCATACATTCCAAAGGCATGTACAAGTATTTACTTCATATTATTGGTGTAGGCTGATCAGTGGAGTAGGATTCGATCATAAGATGATTTAAGTTGGCTCAATTTTTTTTTCATATATACATATTATATACATACAGTATATATATACATACATACACACACATATATATATACATATATATATATATA
>JAPMNP010724925.1:0-16121 GCA_029874935.1 Atherina boyeri
CCTGTTCAACAGACAACACTCTCCTCTAAAAGTAAAAGGGCAGTGCTGCAAAACAGATTGTTGTTTACTTCAATTATTTGCTTATCTTGATAATATAAAGTTGATATTTTATTTGGCGTTATGTTTAGTTGACGCTTGTTTATCTCCTTTAAGTGAAACATTCTTGCCAAATGAAATTAAAACACTTTTTTGTCTCACAAATGTTATTGAAGATCAGGCAGAGCTGCACTTTGCATCTCTACCATCCCACAACTCAGCACAGCTTAAGTTCCTGCCTGTTTTCCTCCTGCACCAACAGTACCGACCCCCCTGGCTTGAGCATCAACATACTCCGGAAAACAGGGGGATGGTCCTGGGCGATTCCCCTTAATGGAAATCACACAGGAACTCCCTGGATGAAAGCTCTATTAGTTATTAAGGTTTAATGTTGATATCAGTGCTTATATGTTTACTGGAGTGCACAGCGTTGCTGATGTGGAATTGTCAGAGAGGTGCAGATTTAGTAAGGAATTAGTGTACACTCAGGATTTAATTAAGGGTATCTATTTCCATCTTGTTAGAAAGCGATAATGTGAGTACTGCATGCATCATGGGTTACCATATTAGATGTGGCTTCCTGTAAACAGCATATTATCCACCACAGAACTGCTTGTAGGTTACGGAATAGTCACAGCATGCTTGATTTGCATGGAGGAATTGTGGCAAAATTGTAACTAAACACACATATTCTCAAAAACATTTCCATACTTTATATTTCTTTCTTGCCAGAATTTCTCTAACTTTTCATATGCAAAAACACTGATTAAAAAGTAACATCCTTTAGAGGTAAAATGGTCACAGTTCCTCAGTTTCCATATGTCTTGTTTCATTTCTTGCATGACGTTGGAGTGTGAACACTAAAGTGACATGGCCTCTTTGTCTTTCCATTTGTCCCACTGCTGTCTAGAGACGTAAACCTTAAGCCACTCACTCTCTGATTAATCTTTTAACATTTATAATTACTAATTAAGTTAGTAAGAGACTTTTAATGTAGTCCTCCTTCAATGGGGAGCAGAGAGGACAACAGATCATTAGCTTCAATAATGAACGCGTATGAGACAGATAATGGCTTATGATAGGTGAATACTGACAGTTATATTAAATGAGGCGAGTATGTGAGAAAATGCTGTATGCAAGTCGCACTTCATGGCTTCAAAGGCACAAGAAGACAAGGTTGGGAAGTATTTGGTTAATGTCCAAAATAACCATGAGGACCAAGTAAATGTATATGACAGATTTTTACCAATTAAAACATAAATTTGTACCTATGATGCGGTATGTACTGTTAAATATAGGCTACATCAGCTTCAGTAGTGTTGTCAAATTTAATTTAAAGCATAGGTTTTATTTATTAATTCACTTTGGTTTCATTGAGTTTTTGGTGTCCCTAATGTTACTGCAGGATCTCATTATCATATTAGTACATTAGTGTCTACATTATCCTGGTGGCTTTGTGTTGGTACCCATTAAAAGAGTCATTCCATCTCAGTTGTTTTATTTATTTATTTTTTACCTTAACGATGATGTTACTCTGGCACAATCCGTGAGCTTTCCCACTTTGGGGAAGGTGCTTATGCCATAATGATTATTATCATTAAGACGATATTAATGTGCTTAGTGTTTGCGACCCAGCTGCTCATCATGGCCTGAGCTTCCGGAGGGAGAAGAGCTGCTGCCAAAATGGACAGTGCACGTAGGCCACCGCCCACCTGTCCAGAGGTTTCGGGGTTAGTAGAGGTCACAGCTACCTACCTCACCACCCTTTGCTGAGCTAGCACAGGGATTGGCTCACAACATAAAATTGGTGGATATAAATTGTGTTATGCAGGTTTGTGTTAAACAGCGCAGCTCAATGAACCGAGGAGAATATGAGCATCTTCCTCTTACACAATTTCAGCACATGTGTTAATTATAGTTACGTTACTCTGCTGTGTGGGGAAATGTATGTTTTCCCTGCAGAGATTTGTGCCACATAATTATTCATTGCATTGAAAGTCTTGCTATCTGTCAGGCCTTTTCAGCAGCCGAGCCTGACTGTAGCGTTCCATGTGTTTGCATTAAATTAGAGTTTTATGAATAAGTTGTTTCGTTTTCTTAATTGTCTTAATCAGACAATTTTTAACCATTTTTGTGCACAATCATAAGTATGGAGAGTTCTATTTTGATGCTCCATACACACAGAGACAGAGAGTGTGGTATTGCAGGCAGTCTGGCTGAAAATCCTCCAGTTTCTCAGCCTCAAATTGCTGCTTCATTAGGGCTTGGAAAAGAAACCCATGGTTACATTTAATCAAACAAATCGGTATGGCAGACCAACATAATCAATCACAATCCTTATCCAATATGCTACATTCTGTAACTACCAAGCTGGTTTGGAGAAAAGTCAATTATGGCTCCTCTCTCTGCTCCTCTGCCGAGGTTGCTGGGATGCTGTACTTTTGCTGCACTTATTTTCATTATGCAAATATGTGATGTGTGTTCATCACACATACAACCTTTTCCTGTTCATATAGTTTCACCCCCCCTCTTTTTATACTGCCAGTTCTTGTATGATACATGTGCTGGGGGTTTGTCAGAGAGTGCAATGTGCCATAACTGGAATAATCAAATTAAGTATTAATGATTTTTGCTCTCAAACTAACACTTGTGTTACACAGTGGGTTGCAGTCAGTGATGTTGTTCATATTTCATATGTTTTGCCTCCGTACGGACCTGTTCTCACTATCTCTCTTTGTATAAAATCACCTACATTTTGCTTTTGTATACAAGTTCTACTTTCCCACAGCATATCACTGAGTACATTTATAAGAGCATTGACAAACACTGTAAACATGTACATCATAGACACTCATCACTTAATCTATCAATCTTTTTCTCTTCTCGTCGTCTTGTGAGTTCTTTCTCCCATTTCACTCCGGCACTCTGTCTCACACACAATCAACATGCTCTATGCAATAGACAAACACGCAAGGAAACACACGCAGGCACACACACACAAGGTAGCTTGGTTGGTGGGGGCCATGGCTGCAGCTCTTCTGCGCAGTCCCAGAGTGGCTCCCGGGGCTCGGCTGCCAGTTGTTTGCCAGCGTCTCCGGGTGGAATTCATTCAAATTAAAGCGGTGGAATGAGGCCCGAGTCCCAGAATGCCTCGTCCCTCTCCTTCATCAGCATTCCGCCGATGAGAGTAATTAAAGCAGAAATTAATTCTGCTGTAAGCAGAGGAGCCACAGAATAACTGATATTAGAGGCTGGATGATGAATGCTTGGCATCAAGGGAGGTCTCAGGGGAGGAGAGGAAAATTCACAGATCTTTCTGTCTTTTTTTTTTCTTTCTTTCATTCTTTCTTTCTTTCTTTCTTTCTTTCTTTCTTTCCTTCTTTCTAGCTTTCTAGCNGTCTCAGGGGAGGAGAGGAAAATTCACAGATCTTTCTGTCTTTTTTCTTTCTTTCTTTCTTTCTTTCTTTCTTTCTTCTTTCTTTATTTCGTTCTTTCTCTCTTTTTTCTTTCTTTCTTTCTTTCTTTCTTCGCCCTTTCCTCTGTGTTTATGTTTTCTGATATTCTCTCTACAACTTGTTTCTCATCTTAGCATCTTTTTCATCTTCTGTGGTAACATTTGCTTTTCCATGCTGCTTAAAAATTGCTACAAAGAGCTGAAGACATTGGCTGCAAGCATGACTGAAGACATTGCCACTAAGCTCTCCCTGGTCCGTAACAGTATTTCACATTCTATCAGCGCTGATGTTCACATTTTCAGTCAACAGGCATATTAGAGTGTACTGATGCTGCAAATGTCAGTGTACTGTTGTTTGCCAACAGAAGCCAAAATGGAGAGCGCTTGCAGGTGGATTCTTTCAGACCAAGGAAAGAGCATAGATTGTCACAGAAAAACATATATTGTAGATGCGTGTGATTTTTAATATGAATGTGAGCAACTGAAATCATAATTTAACTGAATTAGACTTATTTGGCTTGTCGCTAAATGTAGTGTATTATTCTGTACACAAGCTGCCGGTTTTTTTTCAGGAAAAGTTGAAGATTGAACCATGAAGCTCTCCAGATGATGTGATATTCAACCCAGGATGATTCAGTGATCCCCCACGTCCCTCGACGCTTTATTTTTGGAATGGCACATCTTAAGCGAGAGCAGTCACAAGACTGAAAGACAAACAAGTGAACTCTTGAAACAGGCTGGATAAGACTGTCAGTGTTTTCTTCTCTTAGAATCAAATGGAATTGAACAAAGGTTAGCTCTCTTTGGGGCTTCATGGTAATGTGATATACGATGCTGCCATGGAATTTGCCAATGCATGTCTTAGCACTGTCTGACTCCGAGGAAGGAGTGAATGGTAATTACACTGACCTCTGCTCCTCCCTCTCTTATTCTGCCCTCTGGGTAAAAAGCCTGAGGAGGTAATAAACAATAGATAGATTTGTCTTGTTTGCGTTGCAGCTGTAGCACTCCTAATGACATGCGAGATTGGTCTCTATTTTGAAAATAATGCATGCCGAGATCTGCAGGTAGTTAAATTGCATTTTTAATTGGTTTTGGGCAGGAATATCTCAATCAGATGTAAATGAATGGAAGCTCAACCTGAGAGTTACTGACTGTTATTAAGAATTTAGCAGGCGGGCATAAGACTTGAAACACAGGATGAATGATTGGAAAGCATAAAGAGCCACAATTGCAGGAATTGCAAAGTAACTGAACTGAACAAAAACCTGTTGATAAGGCCAGTTTGAGAGGCAAAAAGGAACAACCAGAATGCCACTGTGAATCAGCATGCTATACGTCCCCTGCTTACACCTGGAATCTTGCTGTAGATTCACATGGTGGCAGAAAACTTGTATTTTTATGAAGATTAATTATATAACATGCATGTGTTTTTTTGTGTGTGTGTGTATATATATATATACATATATATGTATATGTATATGTAAGTATATATATATATATATATATACACACACGTGTGTATGTGTTTAAACATTTATTGACAGATACTTCAGAACATATTGATAAAGAATGTTACTCCAATAGCTTCAATGCATTATGTGCTGTACATTAATGTCTGTGGATGAAAAGAGGTGGAATTTTTTCAAAAAGTCATGAATGTTTAATAATGCAGTGACATTTTCAGATCTATGGTAAGAAATCACTGCATAATTCCAGCCCCAGAGTTTCACTTCATTTAACTTTTTCAGTTTCCATTTATTCATTCCTCTTTTGCAAAGATGATGTGAGGCATGGAGCAGAAATAGTAAACATACAGTAAAGGCATTTGCTCTAAATTATTAAACAATTGAGTCTTTTTATAGAGTCAAGGTTTACCTATGGACCTCACTAAAAGCTTGCTACTTAACAGCAGTTTTCTGAGACTCCACAGTGGATCATATTGCAGTAGTGCATGATATCTCCTTCTATCATTCAAATAGAAAGAGAGCATATCTTGATGTCTGCCTTTCTGGAAATGACAGCAGTGTTGTTTGTTTGTCTGCTTGGTGCGCGCACCAATATAAATACGCTCAAAATGAAACCTTGGTGTAACGATGACCTTAAACGCAATGACACTCTTTCCCATAACATTGTCCTGTCCAATAGTCCAGAACTCCCCTAAGAGGCCTTACAGCAAGTCTAGGAGGAACCAAATGAGAGAGAAATCGATTACTTTCCTCTCTCCACTGTCTCTGCCCTGGCTGAATTACTGAAACAAGATGCTGCACTTAGGGGAGTCTTTGGAGAGGCACAGGGAGAGAAAGAGGGGTGGGGGAGAGAGAAACACTTTTAGGGACATGGGTGCCATTTAGACGAGGACCATCTTCTCACAGAAAGCCACTAAAAGCAGTGAATGATCCTCTTCCTGTCCCTGGCCGGGAGGTGGTTACCCTCCAGTGGTTAAGTGAATACAGAGCTTACACTCAGGTTTGAGGTCAAAGCAAGATCGTTGTAAAGAATATTCATTTCTGAAATCCAAGTATGAGAGTCATGCATATACGGCCATATCAGTTCATCTTCTAACTTCATCCAAGCATATCGTTGTTATGGCGTGTCCGAAAGCTTGACACCAGACTACACAAACCCTGTCGGGTTGTGGATGTTGTTTGCAGATTTCATGTTGTCAAACGGGTGCTGTTTAACATCAACACCAGGTTTTATTGTCTGAACTATGAAGATAAAATTGAAGCCTGCTCGTTTGGTAGACAGAACGTGGTGCTTAAGGGACCCAATCCCTGTAAGTGCCATTAAGTGGAAATTGCCGTTCACATATTCCAGTGGTTTGATTAATTACGCTCTCTCATGTGCTTTCATAAAGGCCCAATGAAATATGGGTAGCAAATTGCATTGTGTTCCTGTATCCTGTTATGTAAAAGCAGTTTAATTATTGACACATGTTTTGCCACCTGGCAGGGGAAAGGATGGTTGGACATGAATAGAAATCATACAATAGATATTATGGAAGGATAGAGCCAGTACTTGAAATGCCATGTGTTTCTATATGTGTGACTCAGTTGATGTTCCTGCTTTCACCCTCACCGCAGGTCCTCTTGTAGAATCAGAGCAAAGACCCGTCTCGATCAGTTGGATATGCCATAGTTGTAAAGAAAGTGCTTTGTTAAAGTGGCTGCACTTTGAAACCTGTTTAACTTTGTGAGGTAGAGCCGCTTTTTTGAAAGGTCTCCTGTAATAAATATGCAGTTAAGGCGATATTTTGTGAAGGCTGCACAGTCTCTCTGGGGGATTAAAAGATCACTGTTGGCTTTGTGTGATATCTTATGATAGCTCTTTTTGATCAGAGCAAAGGCTTAAGTACTGCTTAGTAACTAGCAAATGGCTACTTTGAACTCATGGAAGCGGTGTAACAAGACAACAGGCAATTTGCAGCTTTAACATAAGTCAGTCCCCCCCTTTTTCCTTTTTCTCCCCTTTGTTCTTGGACAGTGCTTTTCAAGAGCAGTGCCCTCTAGTGCCACAGAATCTAAATAACATCATTGTGTCTGGGCAGCTCTTGCCTTCTGTTGTAGCCTCTAGTTCTTAGGCTTCACTCTATTCAGTATTCTACAGTGTATGTGGAGGTATTAGCTCATAAAACCCTCCTACTGTCATATGAACTGACTGATGTCCCTGAGCTCTATATGAACAGCAGGGCTCTGATACTCAGTCCCAAGCTGTTCCTGTTTGCCCAAAACGATCAGGCCTGGCCTCGTGCTCTCTACCTGATCTAGTTGACTGGGCTGTGTAAGTTAGGTAGGCAGTCTCTGTCTCCACCCCCCTCCTCCTTCCCAATATGCACTTGGACCCGGGCTCAGGCTGCACCTTTTGTGTTCCACAGGGATAGGGGGGCCAGATGGAGGAATTTGATTAACCAGCAGTGGAGGACCAAATGTTCAATTGGATACAGAACCAGTTGGAAGACGGGAGGGAGTGAGAGATGAGGAGGGGGTAGAGGGAGAAATCTAAAATGGCTGGTCATGTACGCCGGCCAACACTTTCCAAAGGGGAGCCCAAACAGACACTGAGGTGTAGTAATGCAGAAGCCCTTTTCCAAGTACCAGCTGGGCCTTTTAGGAGCCTCAATCCCCACAGCAGACACTCGGCAGCCTCCGAGCAGCTTGACTTTACCATATGTGGAACTTTTTTATGCTCCACCTGGTTTCCCCAGGGGACCTGTGCCGTTGGGACGCTGGAGGCAGGTGAATTGCTCTTAATGCAAGGCACTGAATCACTGGGCCAACAACATGAGGGAAGTGCCTAGGGAGAGGAAATGGATCTGTAGAAAGACTGGCGCGGACTGGCACGACCTTGGAGCTCATGTCCGCTTTAGAGCAGAAAAAGGTGCAATGTGACATAGTGCCTCCATTCTCCACTTACCTTTTTCTCTGATAATATCTACATTTGGATTTCTTACATAGCATAGTGCTATTTTACTTAGCACTTTTCAAAACTCAGATCTTTTTAAAATGTAACTGACTTGCTCAATCTGCATTCTGACTATCATTCTTACTAGGATTCTCATTATCTTTTTGCACATTTTATTCTTCCGTAGCTGTCTTTGATAATCAGTGTAACCTTTCACAGTCTAATATTGTCATGCTTTTTGTTCTTGTTTCTCCTATCAATTTTTCAAAGTCTACACCATCGAGACAAGTAGTGTAGTACTGTACTGATTTTAGCCGAGACGGTGGGGGTGTGGTCACTCTCCTGCCTGCACCTGTCTTACTGAGTCTGTGGCATAGAGCCAGAGGTCAGGGGTCACAACAGGGGGCTGTCAAGGTCAAAGGTTTATCACTCTCTAAGGGGTCTTGGAACCATCACTCAGACCCTACAGTACACACTGTCTGCCCGGTCAAATTTTTCTCTTCCCCCACTTTTTCTAATCCTTCCAAATGGCTCAGGCAAAACTCCTGACAGCAGCAAGAGAAACAAACTGTGGGGTGTTGAGCTCTAAGCCATCAGCTGGAGATTTCACTTTGAAAAGATTCCCTTTTTACTCACTGCCCTTTCCACCAATCAGAGGGCACACCAGAGTCCAAGCACCCGGAGCAGCTGCCCTCTGACCCTGCCAGCGGTTGTTGGTTTATTTTGTTTGGGCATTTGAGGGGGAATGGGGCAGCTTTTGACAGGTCAGGCAGCAGGACTTGGATGAGGTCTTTAGCAAAGAAGGCCAGAGAGGGAAAATTTCACAGCTCGAGAAAAGACACAAGCTACCCAGAGCTGGTTTTGCAGTTCCAGTATAACACTCATGTTGCTGGATTGGTTGTCATATTCATTGAGACATGTGGAAAATGGCCCATTCTGGGGGGAGAGGAGGGCCATTCATGCAGAGTCAATTCCATCAAGCAGGCAGAAATTCCACGATACTCCTGTTTATGCAGCTGTGCCCACCGATCAAATTACCCCAACCCCCTTCTGCCCCCTTTTTCTGGTCTCCTCAACCTCCTTTGAATGTGCCAGCAGCCTCATATAGGTCTCCCAGTCACCAGGGAGCAAGTGAAAGGTAAAGAGACATAAAGGGGCACATAACCCAGAGTTCTGCCTACCATATGCAGTAATTGGGGCAAAGCTATGGAGCTTCCATGGGTCAGTGGAGGGGCCTGTCATGTGAGGGGCACGTAGGGGCATGCAAAGGAGGCACAACCCCAGAGAAGATGTACTAACCGTCATGCCATAGCACCAACTCTGACAGACCGCAGGGAATGGACCCGCCACATCGAGCCTGTCAGCTGTTCCAGCAGCGCAGAGCGATCGTGGAGCCCTCCACTGGGACTGTATTACTGAATACTTTTCTTCTCTGTCTCTGTTTTATTTTTTTGGGTGGGAGGGCAGGGTTGCAAGTCTGTGTGCAAGAGGGGGTGTTGAGGGGTATAATTTAGAGCACAGAGGGAGCTTCGTCTCTCCATCTTATGATTTGGAGGTGAAGACAAGCGCCCTCGGGGGCCCCCTGTCAGAGCTTTTGGGCGCGCTCAATGCAGACTTCAATAAAAACACACAAAAAGAATTCCCCCACAAGGGCGCCTGGCTGAATTGCTGACGCCAATGTAAAA
Source organism: Atherina boyeri (assembly GCA_029874935.1). NCBI lineage: Eukaryota > Metazoa > Chordata > Actinopteri > Atheriniformes > Atherinidae > Atherina > Atherina boyeri. The sequence goes on from JAPMNP010724925.1 coordinate 9,580, forward strand.
GATTCAGTTTTCTGTGAATCATTTAGTACACGACCCTGAGCTCTCTGCACAATATGACAATAACAGGAAACCCCCCCCTGTCCTCCTCATCACAGAAAAACGGGAGTTGCAACAAACCTAGAGCATGGCGAATTATTTTTCTCACACAAACAATTTCACACATCGATCACCTTCCGCCACTCCTCCATTTTCCTCCTCTCCTCCCACCTCTCACTCCTCTTTTCTCTCCTCCTCTCACTGTATTCCTGTCATGACAAATGTCAAACACAGTCAGTTAGTAAAGTGCTTTTTTTTTCCTTTTTGGCAACAGAGAGCTTGCCAAGTCGAATGTGCGCTGGGACAAGACTGCTGCAGAAGCATCACGTTGGAGCATCAGCATCAGATATTTCTGTGAAAGTAACAGAAATGTTTGAAGGTGTTGTCACAAGCTCACAGGTTCCTGCTGTTTGCGTGCACCGGAGGGAAATGGCGCCTTCTCAACCCTTTTGTTTCCTCCCTCCCTATTGTTGTTTTTAAACTTATTTCTCTGTTTAGTTGTTATCACTTTTATTGTGGTTAAGAATCTCAGCATACTGTTTTTTGTGGGTTTTGACAGAGGGGGTCGGTGTTATAGTCAGAGTTAAAATTAGAGGAGTTGCTTTTCTGTGTGACTTGGAGACATGTCATCTTCTAGAAGCTGTGGGGAGTCTGTCAGTCACAGCCATGGTGTGTTTTAATCATCTCTGTCCCACTTGGTGAAGTGCTGACGGTTAGAGTGAGGGTTCCCTCCCCTGGACAATACCAGTACGTTAGAATCTCATACACTCTGATGTCAGACGTAGCAACCAGTTAAGAAACATGAGATGTTTCTTCCTTGAGTTAATTCTGCAAATTCAATGGGGGAATCAAGCAATGTCTGGTGAATCTGAAGACATATCACAAGTGTGTTTGAAGGGTTTTGTGATCTTTCAAGAAATATGACAGCTGGAAGGAGATTGGCAAGAAAATAACAGGAGTTTGTCACTATAATAAGAGGATGAAGCTGATAGAATCATCAAAACCCACGAAATGTTAGAAGCTTAATGAGTGGGGGCTCCCCCCAAGCGAGCAATAAGAATAGTGTTTTGTAATTCTATAGCCATTTTAATAATACACCGAGGAATTTCCGATAGGCGTATCTTTGTATATAAAAGTAGGTTAAATTGCAAATAGTTTTTTCCATATTGTAGCAGCAATGACAAGAAGCACATCCTTGCAATGCGCCGCTTTGAAAGAGCGTACATCCTCAAAGCCAAGAAGCTCTGAGGCAAAGTCAGGATGCAGATTCCTGTAACCCTGTGCTGAGTTAGCCATTACACTACATACATCCAGCTCACTCTCCTTTAACCCCAGCCTCTGTCTGAATATGCTCCCTGTAGTCCTCTCCAGAGATACAGCGCCTCATTTCTGAGAGCATCCTCTGATGTTCTTAATGGACAAGTTTTTCTACAAGGAGGGCTCTTGCTGAAAAGACCACTCATGGTATGTCTGGATGAAGCACTGCTTTCTCTCCTCACATCTATCTGAGGTTTGACTTTGGGGTAGAAATGAAGCTCAACTAAGTACAGAAGGTAGAAATGCCTCACATCTGAAGATGTGTCAAGAAATAGCTGATAATGTGTGTATTTAATTAGTGAAAAGAAATAGAAAATTTAATTTACAAATACCTTTAATTCTAAATGTTGATTGTTGTTTCTAACTGCAGATGGAGTTTAGCGTTTTCGCCATAATGACTCAGGACTTTAAATTGAGCTTTAAACAGAGGTGCTTAGAAAAATATTCCTATAAGCCCCCAAGCAATTAGTCCAGCTGCCTGCTTTTGTCCACCTACCTATTGTGTTCTTTGTAAAAACTATTCTCTTACACCTCCACTTACTCCATCCTTTGAGACACCATTGGAAATCCAGGGCTCTGAGTTTAACCCACAGTTGGTTTAAGTGTAATGAAATGTATGTCATGTCTCTGGCTTGCTCCCTCCGGCTTCCCCTCACCCCTGGCCCCCTGAATGCACTGCCTTTGACAGGAAGGCCTCTGTGGCTTCTGCTGCAGTGATCTTTAGCCCCTTCAGGTCCCACTGACTATTTAGGACGTCCCAGCGATTTGAGGATGGACTCAACCATTCACACATGCTTCAGCGCATCGACGAAGGAGAGGAATAGACAGATAAATGGAGCAGGAGCTTCGGACAGCTAAACCAGCCTGCTGGGAAACCTTATTCCAGAGCCTGGCCACAAAAGGAAAATGACAAACTCTGCTCTGTTAGTATTTACTAATATTTTACAATATATTTATTGTAAAAACCCAGAATTGATAGTGCTTATCAACCATACTGGGGGTCTAGCAATATGCACATTTACTCTGTGGTTTCTACTATTTGTCTATTATCTGTTCTGTCCTGCAGTGTACACATAATAGAAACCATGGCAACAGAAGTCAGGTGCAGTTTCTGGAAAAAAGAACCCAAGCTGAGCCATTTCAGATGATGCTTATTTAGATTTCAACATATATTGACTCATCTTAGAATCTGTTTTTTTTATCTTATATTCAATCTGTATGCAGATGAGAGAGAAAACATCACGCATAGAGCGCTTATGTGTCATGTGTGCGTGTGTGTTTATGAGGCAGTGTATGTGATTTACCTAAAGCGTGTGCGAGTGTGTTTATTCCCTGGTGCACATCTGTGCATGGAGGTGTGTCTGTGCATGGATATTGCAGCTTGGAACGAGTGTGCATGTCCACTATATTAGACAGAGCGTGCGAGGGGTGCCTCAGCATGTGTGTACTGCTGTCTGTTCAGAGCTCTCTGCACCAGCAGGGTGCGCCATTCCAATTTACCCATCAGCCACGAAGGTAGGGGGTAAGAGCGCGGGGCATCGCAGTCGGAGATTTCACATTCGAGGGACGAGATTACCTGTCAGGGGACCCCTGTGTGGAGGTGATGAGGGAGGGCGACTGCAGGGGCACAGTGTGGGGGAGTTGGGACTATTTGGGGGACGGGAGGAGTGCTGAAAGAGGGGAGGGAAGCACGACTCAAAACCACCCTGGAATCCGTGGGCTCTCTGTTTTCTGGGGAGCATAGCTGCCAAGCTGCACATCTGTTTGACACCAGGCGCTGTGGTATGGCAGTCAGGGGCTGTCTGTCCTGATTCACATCTCTTCGCTCTCTAGATTGTTGTAAAAATCTGGACAACTGCTGGAGCTCAGTCTCTGTAGAGATCCTGGCAAAACCGTATGTTGTGTAGGTTTTCTAAAAAAAGAAATCCAAAAGACAAAGGAAGCATAGGTCTTATTATTTCTCTATCTCATTTGATCTGTTTGATAATATGCACGAGAAAGAATTGTGTGTCTAAAAAACTCTAGAACATAGTCGTAGCTTTATTAAATCAGCTTGAATAACTACTCAAGATCCACAGACCTAGCTTACTCTCCTCCCTGCTCACTCTGCTTGCATTTGAGTGTCAGCCAAGTCAGCTATGGCTGCTCCAGAGACCCTAAAGTCTGTTGGGGAGACGGGACATTCCAAACAGCATAACTCATTCTTTACACCATCTCTGCTGCCATTAGTTAATTATATGCAGGTGTTTTCCTTTCTTGGTTGCTTTTTTTTCTTTTTTCTTTTCTTTTTTGTAGATCTAATAAAAATGTAGCCATAAGTACATAAAGGCAGAAAGGCAGTGAAAAGGGAAGGGGGAGACAGTGTGGAGGAAGTGGCTGAATGTGCTGTGTGAAGCAAATTATTGCCCCATGTAGATTCATCAGTTCTCCCTGCTGGATTAAGGAAGGGCCTTTCTAATGAAGTTCGCCCCGTCAAAATGAAGGGACTAATTCTGATTTAGCTGAGGTAATGAACTTCCCCTCTCCTAGTGAGAGCAGCACCATGGGGTGAGGAAAGAGGGGTGGTTGTGCTGCAGAGGAGGGGGCAAAGTAGAGTGGCAGAAAGAAAGAGATGGAGGCAGGTCGAAGACAAGACAGCAGAAAGTCATGGAAGGAGGACAGAAAAAGCTAGAAGGGAGAACGAATGAGAAAAAAAAAATTATGCAAAACGGCTGTCTCGTATTTGCTGAGATGTATTAAATTTCCAGTGCGGGTGCCTGTGTTATATAAAATTATGTTAATGTCTTATGGCCCGCTGTGAATGGCGGCTTGCTGGTCCTGAGCATGCGTGGCTGGCCGCTACACGGAGCGCACTCAGTGGGACTCAGCTTTTCTATTAAGGAAAACCTCTAGACACCTGATGATGAATTCTCTCTCGCCAAATGTTCCCCCTTTTTGTGTCGAAAATATGAGCGCTTTTCTAAATGACTTTGGAGAGCCTGGCGTGGCGCTTGGCGGCCTGCATCTAGCAGGGGGGAAAGGGGTATGAGGAAGAGGGGGGGTCCCTCTGCAGCAGGCTAAGGGAGTCAATTAAGGAAAGCACTGATAATTATAAGCCGACAGAACGCTGGGGCTGGCTAATTGTACAGTGTTCCATGCCGCGAGCCCAGCCAAGGGGCCTTTTCTCAACACTCTCCTTCCCTGTTCCTTTGTGTGGACCTCAAACCCCACAGAGCCACATACCTCAGCCTGACAATGCCACAGCAAGGCTAGCAGAAAAAAAAAAGAAGAAAAAAAAAGCCGGGCATGTGCCCATAATTAACTTTTTATATTCAGGCCACTCACTCTTTTGAGACCTGAAAGAGAATCTGGTCTATATTCACACCTTGTTTCCTCTTTGATTGCGAGGATGTTTTTCTCTGCCTGTTGAACTATTTCTTCGCTTGTTTGTCTTTTTTTTTTCTTAATTTGCGCAGCAACTTTCAATCAGTCTTGGAAAGTGAAGGCATAGTCGCTTGACCTTTATTTCCTTCTGAACAAGAATGAGCCCTACAGTTTAGGAATAGGCATGTATAGTGTAAATTAGAGCATTTCAGTGCAGAGTGGTGTTTGTGTGGCTGCAGGGGGTCCGGCGCTCCATGCAATCCATCTCAGCAGCCTGCACTGTTTGTCCCCGATGGACCTCCGTACCTGCCTGCAGCTGCTGCGCCTACATATCATTCGTTAACAAGTATTCGCTTCTCGCCTTTGTTGTTGTGGACTTCTCCCCTCTCTTTTTTCCCCCTCTCCCCTGCCTGTGACCTGCGCACTGTTCATTTGACCGAGCTTTAGCCAATGTGGGGCTTTGGCTGTTACAGAATAACAGGTGATGTGGTAAGAGAAAATGGCAGACTATTTTTCAAGCGGTACTACAGAGCAACTGTAGCTCCTGCTGAAACACTATCTTTATATGCTACTACGTGGACTCCCTCTGGCAAAAAGCATACTTCCAACTTATATTCCTTGCAGTTTCACATTTAGATTTAACTATACTGTTTACAGTAAATCTGAAATGACACAAATCCTTTTGTCTTAATGATGTTCTTCAGGTTTATCGAATAAATCATATCTGCAGGATTTAAAAGACAGATGTTAAATTTACTTGTAATAAAAACATATTTGTAGAATAGCAAGTGACATCAACCGGTAACGCTGAACAAAATGTAAGCTGGAGGAATCTGAAAGCTACAATTTTCAATTTTTTTTTTTTTGATGTCAAGCTGCTATTTGAAATGTTGATGTAATAGAGATGAGTCATAAAGGCTTGTATATGCATAATGCTAATGGAGCAATAAGAAAACACAAAGCACAGAATGATCTTCATTCTCTGGAAGGTGACACCTCAGTCTCATTTCTCTATTTTGTACCGCTTCGTCTCCTCTTTCCAACATCGTCCTGTCTGTGACCTGGAAATCGATCTCAGTATGCCATCGTGAAGGATGTCTTAATTCCTTGAATGGATCTGAAGGAGAGAGGAAGCTATACAGGTGTTTCCTTGGCAGGAGTATTTCAGTACCTGTAACATATAAGAGGGGTCTGGGACATTCTGTAAAATTAGTTAAGAGACAATTTCCCAAGATCCCAAGTTTATCTGACAGTGGTTAAAAAATATAAATAAGAAGCAACAATACATCTGTGCCACAAACATTTAATTGGTGTTGGCTTAAAATGACAACAACAACAACAACACTTATTGTTCACCTCATCCTCTTTATATTTCCTCATGTCTTCTCCTCACATTCTCTGCACATATCTAAAATGAAAAGGACTAAGATGCTCAAAATCTATTACAAGAAAAGTGCTTAAACAGAAAGCTGGATCTTGTTACCATGGTAATGTTGAAAAGTTAATTGCTGACCCTTTTTTCACCCGACTAAATTATGTTAGTTTTAGCTTTTCTTTTTATATATCCTTATCTTCTCTCTTATTTACTCAATTTTTTAAATAAAATGAATAATTACACCTCACAGCTAGAAGGTCCAGGGTTTGATTCCCGCGGTGACGCTCTGGGTGCTGAGGGTGTTCGTTCCTCCTCATCATCGGCACCCACACCCTGGGTGGGGTTGGCGAAAGGGCCTTTTTGTGTGGAGCAGTGTGCATGTTCTCCCCGTGTTCCCTTGGGTAGCTCATGTGAGCTACTCTCACAAAAACATGCACCAGTCCGGGGCTGT
>JAPMNP010724928.1:0-12626 GCA_029874935.1 Atherina boyeri
TAATCTGTTGTTGTTGTTTTATTATTGTTTAATGAAAACTTCTGGAGAGATGCTCTATTTATTTGGGAGAAATACCTGCCGTGCCTTGAAATTTCAGATTAGATTCCGATTTAATTTCAAAACAAATGGTAGAAAATAAAGGGATTTAATTGTCGAGGATAAAATTCCTTTTCTAATAAAAGCTTCTTCTACAAAGGCAAAATGATGAAGATGATCTCTGTATGCATCAGAATAGAATTACCACATTAATCTGTGTTGGCTTCACTGCATGTTTCCGGGCAAATTACACATATAACATGACGCAATGCCAGGATAAACAACAGAAAGAACCAAGTCAGAGTCAGTCATGCAAAAACCTTGAGAATCAGTCTGTCTTGTCTGCCCTCCCACGCCAGCTAAGCTCAAGCAATCATTAAGTCCTCAGAGACTAGACTGTGAAGAGCCTATCTGTTTACTTTTGATTAATCAATGTCATGTTTGGCTGTGCTGCTGTGGAGCAAACTCTGCCATCAGTAATATCTCTGATGCCAAAAGCCTGATACACTTAAAGCAAGGATCAAACAAGCATAGATGTAGGTCGTTCTTTTTCTAGTGGCATTGTCATTTTTACCCTAGTCTTAGTAGTGATTAGTACTATTGCTGACAAAAGAAATGCTGTAATCAATCTGTCATTCATTTTCATTTTTGATTTAACAGTAACTAGTAGTTTCATACTACTGTAACGCTAGTAATTAGAATACAATAACTAGTGAGTATAGCTGACTATGGAGGGATATTGATTTATCCAATCACTGAGTGACTCATATGATTAAATTAAATCCCATTTGATTTTTTTTTCTTCATAAAAGAGATTTCTTTCTAACCAACTGGTGGTTACATGATGTCTTCACCCAATAAGTTAATTGAAAAATATGTTTGGACTATCTTGTGCATTGTTTTCACTCTTTGCAAAAGAATNACATTAGATCAATATTTCTATATGTTGAAGATTTATGATCCTCATAAAAGAAAAACATTAACTTTAGTCCTGAAATTTGGGAATTTTTTTTCCTTGAGGAAAGTTGGCTGAAAAGAAAAAAGTATAATGAAGATGTAGCCTTCACTGCTTTACTCATCAGTCCTGTTTTGGAGTCTGTCCTTTATCTGGTTTACATGTCTCAGTTTCCATCCATCAGTAAGATAGAGGTCTCCTGAAAACCGCCGTCTAATTCCTATATTTTCCTCTTAGTGTCTCAGTCTCATTAACTTAGTCTCTTTAAGTTAACTTTTCCTTGTGATGAACAGACATTTATATGCCGTACGTTGTATGTTTGAGGATATCACATTTTCTCCCTGGATTCACTCATCAGGATAAAACAAACCAATAAAACTGAAAAACATCATGATTAAGTTAAAACATAAAAAACAGGCAATACAAAAACAACAATAAAGATAGAACAGAGTATTTTAAAATCCAAATACCCAAAAGTCAGACTTTGAAAATTCTCAGATCCAGTTTTTCCACTGCTCAATAAATACACTCTAGAGGTCTCCTTGGTGCTGGTTTGTGTCTAGTTCTGTATAACGACTGTAGGAGACCTTGAGGGGCCATCTTTGTTCAATAATATCAGGGATGCCAAACACACTGGTTGGTGTAGGGCTATGACTATGGCATGAAATTGTCAGGAAAAGGACTGATTGTGATTTACGGCTTATTTTAAAGGTGGCTAAAATCTGAGAGCACCACAATAGTCTTACCTGCTTAATGAAAGAAAAAAAACATTACTCTTTAAGTGCCACTCAGAGTGCCGCATAATTATTACTGGCAATTCAAAGATCAGTTTCATCACCAGCGTAAGACTGGGACCCAGAATGTGCAGGAGAGTCATGGTCATGTTTGATAGAGACATGAACTTTCTCTGATTCCTTTGAGCTGCATGGACAGATGGATCAGGAGTTTCATATTAAAGCAAACCAGTGAACTGTCCATAAATCCTTGTGACACTTTGAGCTGTGACTTAATTGAAAACTGACTCCTTGTGTTTCAGGTTTTGCTCCCCCTTCCATTGCCTCCCATCAGCCCCCGAGGGTAGAGTGACCTCTTCCTCTTCAACCCCTGGTGACCTTGTACCAGCGCTTGAGTGGCTGACTGATGCTCACCTGCTTTCCATTACTTATCAGTCACAACACTTCTCACAAGAGAAGCCATCATTATATCAAAGTTAACTGAAAGGTCAGGTTCTTGGAGGCTTTTATTCTTCCAATTTATGACATAAATCGGAAATGTAAAAAAAAACTCTGCAAGGTGTGTGTAACTTGATACTTGTGACAGTCTGTTTTTTCCCTCTTCAAGCACCCTCAGGAAGTCTGCGTATATCTGAGCCCACAGTCTCAGTTTCTTGACCTTGCATGGAGAATCAGATAAACGACAGGTTAGCTCCATGGAAAAGCTCATCATCTGCGCCTGTATTCTGTTACCTGACATGTGTTCAGAAAGCAGGATCCAGATGGAAGCATGGCACATATGAATAGGAATGGTCATGAGGATCTCAATTACATACAAATAATACATACATATGAACATCTGCATGCTTCTGTGCATATCTACATTGACCATCTCGGCTCCACTGGAAAAAGAGTCAAGTGAGAGGTCATAGTGCCCTCCAATTTTCCATGTAGGAAGGTGTTTTTTTCTGAATTCCTTCCATGTGCAGCCTGTTTTAGAGAAACAAGGGGATAGGCAATGTGAACTCAGCATTAACAAGGGGCAATTCAGTCTGAAGGAGCACATCCAAAGGGAATTTTAAAAGCTAGTCGACAAGTTATTCAGCATCTCACCAGAGTGCTTGCATCCTCAGTCACAATGGGGCCTCACAGGTCTCAGTGAGCTTCATGAGCCAAAGACAATAGTAACATCCATCACAGAAGCATTATACTTTCACTACCCTATTTTTTTATTTTTTTATTTTTTTTATTTGTTGTCTGTAGCACTTTGAGACGTGTCTTTCATGTATAAAGTGCAATATAAATAAAATTTATTATTATTATTATTATTATTATTATTATTATTATTAGTTTAAGCAGTGTAGGGTCTGAAAACAACTGCCTAGAGATGACAGTTCAAGGATGGTAGGGATGATTCAAGTGTCATTGCACATCTGATGCCATATAAACTTTTCTTTTTGTTTCACCCAAAGACAGTTTAGACTGAAACAATAGAAAGTTCTGAATACGGTATGTACATCTTCAAGAGGACGTTAAGCAATTGTACATTTATTTTAATNTCCTCTTAGCTCACAGAAAGCCAAGGATCATTTGTCAACAAGAGCACTCTCATTTATGATATAAGAAGAGGTAGGAAAAGTCATTTCTGTATCATCTATCCAAACCCCACCAGGTAAATTAGATGCTCTCTCCCTTTCAGGACTTCTTTGTACCGTGAAAAGTTTTTGTTTTGTATAAGTGCCCATGTACTCAAATTTGATGTTTCACTTTTTTTTAGATGATATACATTCTGATATATACATCTCTTATTTATCAGTATCTGACCAAAGAGTTTAGGTGTTCCTAAAAGTATGGTAGAGTTTCCCATATGCTCATACTTATGCTTGTGTTTTATGAATCTTTGCTCTCAATTACTGTCATTCTGTAGACACTGAAATTAGTGACCAGACAGGAGAAACCCAACTGCTGGAAATATTAAATAGCAGGAGAATGAGAGGAACATTGAATTCATGTTCTTCTGTGACTGCTATGACTCCATGTTGAAGTTGTTTTTCGTTTTTTGTTTTTTTAAATTNTTTCTTAAATTTAGCAAACTACATGTTACACTGGCTTTTGGTTTTTAAATGTGAAAGTTACCCATAACCCCCCTGGGATCGAACATAAGCAGCTCTTTGGTCTGGCTCAGTAAAGACTGTTTTGGTTTTTTGGGGGTTTTTTCTGTGGTGCTGGGGCCAGCTCTTTGGCAGTTGGAACAGAAAGAGCTCGTTCTAAGTCAGACTCTGGCTCTGAACTAGCACTGGCCCTACTTTGGTGGGAAAAACAAAACAAAAAGATTTTACCTCTAAAATGGAAACATCTGAAATCTTTAACTGCTGTATCCCCTTGGTAGATCTTGCTGTTATACAGGATAATGACTGCATCCTTTGAACCACTGTGGGCTAACGTGAGGAAACAGTGATGAGCTTTTATATGGAGAAACCATCAGTTAAAGTACTTAAACTAAAACTCTGTAAGCACAAATATAATCACAAAAATTACACTTTTAAAGCTCAGTCTCCTTACAAAGGGGGCATTTTTATCCCTGATAACAGTTGAGTCATCCAACCTTGACTTCTGAAGGTAGATCTTAACTAGTGCTGCACATTTGAAGGTCTGCACAAGCAAGCATGGGTGCTGAGGATTTAAGTGGCTAGAAAAGTCTTTTTGATTCCTGGCACATCCTGTGGACTGAGGCTCGAGCCTTAAGGCCTGTTCTGCTGCGTGGTAGATGTGTTGACTATGTGTCACCAGGGATATATTGTGTTACACTGCTGGTTTTTGGATCAAGAATATCATTCAGGATACAGTGGCATGACCATTTTTGAATTGGTGGATTGAGCAGCGCAGATACAAGAATAAATATTAGATTTGGATGAGAGGCAAGGCAAGGCAAGGTTATTTGAATAGCACAATTCATGTTACAAAACAATTCAAAGTGCTTTACATAAAACATTAAAGCATTACAGTGGATGAGAGCTCTCATCCTTGTGTAGAAAAACAGAAAAGTCATTTTTCCTTAGAATAAGTGATGTTTATCGTGTGTGTTAATGTCATCTGATTCAGACATATTTGCATTTGTAGGTTACTGAAAACTTCAAATGCATTAGATTCACCTTAGAGGTGAATCCAACGAATCCAAGAGGAATCCAAGAGGAATATGAGAAATGATTTAATATTGTATCCTCATTTATGAAATATATTTAAGTGCTATTGATAACGTGTCCAAACAGACTGAGAATTTGATCATGAATTAAAGTATAACCTTCACTGAAACACAGAAGAAGGGGTTCACCTCACACATTTGGGAGGTGATGTTCCTGTAAAAGAGTCGGTGGTGCAGCAGGCTCTGGTGCAGAACTGGAGGGAGAGGAGTGCAGAAGCTTCATGTGTTACTTCACACAAGCCTGCTTTGTGTGGAGGACTGCTTCCTGCATTCACAGGAAACACCCATATTGGAACCAGATTTTCCCTGACAGTTGATTTGAGTCGAAGCCCAGCTGAAACGATTATCAGCTGCTCGGGCCTGCACACAGAAGAGGAAGAAGGAACTGTGGGAGAGGGCAGCTTTGAAACTCATCTCCCTCATCTTACAGGGTGTGGGGTATTTCCTTCATTAGTTTTTCATTTTTATGACCACATTTGTCCTCTGCCTTGTATGTTCTCTCACTCTCCTCACCAAATTGCTTGGCTCTCTTCAAAATGTGGGGCTCATGTTTCACTGCTGAGTGGTGTTTAGTTTTTCAAATGTCAACACACAGGAGCCTGCCTGGGTGGAAGAAGTATTCCAACCCCTGCAGTTCAGCGAGGGTCCGCGCAAAGCCATGCTAAGATGGAGCTGCTAGGGTCCAAACATAAATACAGAACACAACACGCCATCACAGCAAGCTTTTAAACCCTCAGTCAGAGGAAGTTAACATCTGAGTATCACAATGCACGCAGCCAGTCAACGATTGGGTATATAAAGCTGTCAGGAGAAATGTAAGTGACCTTGGACTAAACCCAAACAGTCTCTCTGCATGGGATTATGCACATGCAGAAACATGGACACTTTAATATACAAAAATGAAATTACAACTACTATTTTAGTTTTTGGATGTGGAACATATCAGTGACTCTCCTTCATTTTTTTAAATGAGGTGAAATGTTTATTTTTTGCTCTTATGTTTCCATTAACAATGACAGGCTGGTCCTTTAAAATGATTAAAATGAAGGGCATATGCATTCCTTTAATTACCTGATTTCCTAAACTGAACAATGACACCAGTAAATCCTTGAAAATGCAAATAAATTTATGTTACATTTGTTGATGTTTGTCTTTTTTTAATGTCGGTTTTTGTTTCATCATTTGACATATTGAATTACTCCTAATATCAGAACAGCATACAGTGTATTGCTCAGTGACCACCACACCAGATTGGTTGAAATAAGTCTGTCCAGGTATTACCCAGTAGCCACCATCATTCCTCAAGGGTGCTGTAGCCAGGATTACCATGGTGATAACCCTGAGGTCAAGGGAAGTGTGCCAAGGGTTGGACCCCCCACACTGCAGGCATCATCCCCAGGGGCTGCACTGTTACATTTCTGGAGCCAACTGTTTACCTCATGCCATTTTAAAATGGCCAAATAGACCGAGCAGAAGGCCAAGTTAAACAAGAAAAAGGTCTGTGATAGTTTCTCTTGTCTCCGGCGTTTTGAGAGGGAGGGAAGTTTATGCTATCAGTGAATCTCTGACTGCTTTAACAAGCTCCAAATATTTGACTGCAGTAGTTCATAGTTTAAGATAAAGGGAAATTTCCTACAAATGAAATAATTCAGTTGATATGACTATCATTCATTTATGTTAATGTAACTAGATACAGTTCATCCACATATCTATACAAAGTCTGGTCATTGTGTAAAACATAAATGTGTAATGGCTGAATGATTTGCAAATCATTTATTCAGGTACCAAAACTGATGCTTTTTCTGTGTTGTCTTGGAATTGGATTTTAACTTGATTGAAATTGTTTTAAAACCATTTTTTTATTATTATATTTGAAATGTATGCTGCAATCTGCTAATTTCAATTTACATCACTTTGGTCAAAATCAGTTTTTTTTAAACATGCTTTATCAATATATATGAAATGACTCAAGCACGATCTAAATATAGATTACATATACAATATCAGCTTGAGTATACAAGATCATTTGTCTTTTGGGTGCATGAGTTATTCTTTTGTTTGGACAACAAAAAAGATATGACTGATTGGGACTTCAGGAGCTCCATAAAAAACTGGACAAAGATGAAATGAAAACTTTTTTTGGTTTCCTGGTCTTCTTTTTTCATTTTGAATTTGTTGTCAGAACTTATATAATTTATACAAGGACGTTGTGGAACACTGTGTTGCATCACTTCCTTTTTTTAATAACAGTACTTTCTGTTTGGGAAGTGGGAAGATCATTTGTTGTAGTTTTGAAAGTAAAATACCGTATTCTCATAACATTTTAAAATCAGTTTGATTAATTTTGGGTTTTATAATCCAATAAACTTTATTAGTGTGACAAGTCCTGATTGATGACTTTAGTCATGTTGCTATGATATGTTCAGAAGGTGGTTTGACATTGTCTTGCTGAAATTGTAAAGGCCTTTCCTGGAAAAGCTGTCATCTGAATGACAAGATACATCATTCCAAAACCTCTGTTAACGCATTTAGCTACCATCAACAGTGCCCTCACAAATGTGCAGGCTTCCCATGTCATGTGTGTCACAGTGTGGTGGTGAATACCCAAGTGCAAGAACTCAGGCAGGAGGTGGGCAGTTGCAGGAACAAAGATTTATTGAAAAAACTAACAAAAGGTAACAGGGCTCACGGAAGACACAAGGAAAGACATGGAGACAATGAGGATCTGGCAAGGAAGAAAAAAAAACAATGGGTACGTGTATGCTGAGGGGAGAAAACCAAACGAGGAACAGGTGAAGCAAATTAGCAATCATAAACTGAAACCAGGTTTGACAGAGGACCAGGAAGAACAGAGGACAAGGAGTAAGCAGACAGAACAAACAAAGGACCTGCAAAATAAAACAGAACAAGAACAAAACCCAACAGGCCATGACAATGTGTACAAATGCAGTGGTTCTCAAACTTTTTGAGTTTGGTGTTTGTCTAAAATTTGCTTCACTTCTTGAGATAATTCTGAATTTGAATTTTTAATATGGTATGAGTAATAACTTGAAAAAATTTGTTAATTTCACGGATTAATCTCTTTGCTATAATGTGTAGATTTTGACAACCCCAACAAAAATCTATCCTTTTTTATTGATAAATGTAGATTACATAGTCTTTACAATGACCCCTGAAATGATCTTGCAACCACCATGGGGGTTCCGACCCCTAGTTTGAGAACCACTTCACTAAAACACCACCATGCCATCACAGATGGTGGGTCCAGAGCTGTGCACTGGTAGCAAGCCAGATGGTTCCTCATTACGGTTGTTTCTTCATTAGACCAAAGGAGTGAATGTCCATGATTTCTAAAAAAAATATTTATCATTTTTTTCACTTATCAGACTACGATCATTTTCCGTTATATCTCGGCACATATTAGATGAGTTTGCATCTTGTTTGTTTGTTCCATGTTAGAGACTTTTACTCACATTCACATGGTGCCAAAGTGGTTTTTAGAACAGTTCCTGAGCACATGCAATTATTTCCACAACAAGAGTGTATCTGTTTTTAATGCAGCACTGCCTGAGTATCTGAAGACCTAGACTAGTCCTTCAGAATATTTGGAAAGCATGTGATTTGCAATATTATGACTAAATATTTTAGGGATTATGTGACTTGCGGTACTTCAAATTATTATTCAAATTATTTGTAGAATATATACAAAAGCAGGACTTTATATTTACTGAAATTAAGCTCTCAATTAATACACCTGTGCTTATCCTGCTTCAAGTCAAATATGTGATATTGATATTTTGCATGTTGATACTGGGATAAAGATTTATCTTCGATATGTATTGCAGTTTAGCATGGGTTTTAGGCCGTTTATGTGTATAAAGATTTCTCCAAACAAAACAAAGCAATATTAAACTCATCCATATATAAAGCCAGATCAAAAAAGCAATTTCACAACATGTACTTCCATCCAGAGTTGCATTAAAGGCGGAATTTGTAAGTTACAAGGTAATTCTTTGGCAAATCTTCCCAACACCAAGTGGAAGTAATTATCTTCTGTGACTTGTAGCGTGCTATCTTTTTAGAAGCAGACTCTGGCGGTGATATTGGGCGCTTTGAAACGGCTTCATCCATGCTTTCTATCAAATAAACCAACAAAGGTTGATTAGTCTAAATGTCACTGCAAGCTTGGCTCTTCCTCTTCCATGTGAAGACTGACGTTGCCCAGAGTGCAGACAAATTGGCTTATAATCACTCTACTGGTAAAAAAAAAAGGTACTACAGGTGTCCTGCACCGTAAAAAGTAAAAAAAATAAAATAAAAAAAAAGATCAATAACTTTGTAAGTGAGTGAAATAGTACATATGGAATGATGACAAACAACATGTTTTTTTATTCTGTAATTATGATTTCAGTTTTGTTTGTTTTTTACATAGATTTATATTGGAAATCTTACAGACTCTGTCTTTAAGGTCTGGACTCTGTGGTAGCCAATCCATGTGTGGAAAAAGCTACTTTCATATAAATACTTTCCATTTCCATCACTGCCTTATATTCAAACTACTGTTATATTTTGTCCTTTGGCCATGCACCAATTTGTTTTCAGTTCATAAATTCATTCAGACCTATTCCTCTGGGCATATATTATATTTCTTTATCACTAATCCTCATCTCAGCCCACCCTCATCTTTCCTCCTGTGTGTTGGTTTAGCTCACTGCACATCTTTTGTCCTGCTTGTTGGCGAGCTAGATCTCATCTTACCTTCCAGGTGTTCTTAGTGAGCCTTGGGTATCTTAGCAACATGGCACTGAGCTGCATCTTAGAGAACCTGGGCAGATGTGGGTGCACTGTGCACTCCACCATCACCCCTACCTAAATCATTCATAATAACTATCCCATTGGATCTTGTGTTATTCCTACAATGCCATAACTTCATCCATGCTTCAATTATAGTACACCCTTGACATCAACCAAACGCATGAATGCACACCCACATGCACTATAACCCACTGAGGACCGAAATAAACTGCTGTATGCTTTGGAAAAGCCTCTTCATGTTTCCATGTGGGAGAGGGTGAGCATTTCCACAAAGCTTTAAACTGGGGTTAGTAGGAGAGAGGCTTCCCTTCGATTATATTTCACTTACAGGAGTGCCACAGGGCCAAACATTTTTGGCAAAAGATTCCGGGTGTGTGCTGAATCCCTCTGCTGGAAAAGAATGTGCCCTCTTCATCATTTTGTGCCTCTACTCTGTCTATATTTGAACATGAGAATCCTATCTGTGGTAAACCAGATGCTTTTTTTCTGGGTTCAGACTGGGAGTTTCTCCTTGGCGTGGCCTTGTGATTAAATACTGGGGCAGAGGAGAGCAGCTGAACAGCTTAGAACTCCCACCACAAGCCAGGATCCCCAAGCTGCAAAACTGCTCCAAAGCAACAGTGAATAACCTGTTATCTTACACACAGTATTTTTGTTACATTCATCCTGCTGATTTTTGTGTGTGTGTGTCTTGGCAATCAATGACAAAACCAACACTATAATGTCCCTTATCTGGTACAGTAGGCCAAACACCGAAGAATTTGTTTAAGATAAGGAAGCCTTTATAAATATTATACATCTGTTCAAAATAGCAATGCAAACGTATAAGCAAATTATATCAATTCTGCAGAGTGATCTTAAGCAAAAACAGATGAGCTCCAAGGGCAAATTGTTTCTACTCTATGTTCAAATTGCATTTCCTGTTTTCACTCTGCATTTCTTCTATCTTATTTTTCTATCACCCTTATCTTGTTGGAGCTCGTCACTCCGGTGTGAAGTTCATAGCGCACATGGCTGTGATTTTGTTGGCATGGTTTCAGAGAGAGGGGTCCAGTCCCAACTAGCAATTCAAAAGCTTTTCACACCTGGCTGTTAGAGGCAGAGGAAGAAGCTGCACAGCTCAGCACAGCATGACTATTTGCAGTGATAATGAACTGTTTACAAGTTGCATTTCATTCCAAGCTGGAAGCGCTTGCGTCTATTATAATCTCTATACTTGGAAATGAATTGCATTAATAAAATGATTGCTCAGCATGGATATGGATGGATATATGTAAGTGATCCTTCAGCAAATAGGCAAATAATCTAGCTCAAGCTAAAGATTAAAGACAGTGGCCAACACCTAGTTTTGGTCTGAAGGTGATGTAATCTGCAGATATAGCCCTTATACCCTATTTTCACACAGCTGCGTATGCTGTCTAGTGCAGAGACTTTTGACTTCAGTATAACATTTTTACCGACATGTTTTATAGGATAAGTAAATGTATTCTTACACCATAATCTGTAGGAGACACATGAGTCACTTCACTTAAAGGTAACAGCTACACAAAAAAGGGCTCAGAAGTTGTAAAATCATGTGATTCTCCTGGCTCTAATTTCTTCACATATATCTGCCATTTGAGATCATATCATGCCGACATTCTGTATGTGCAGTCAAGCGTGCACAAAATAATGTAATATTACTACATTTTCAAGGCTTTAAACATGTTAAATGCCTACATTTCTCATGAAAGCATAATTATACCTTGCATCTGGCTAACTATTGTGTAAGAGAAGTACAGTGCAATGTAGGTTGATGAAAATGACAAATATGACAAACACAAGCATGTAGCAGCAGTGAACTGGTATTAGACATTAATTTGAAGGGTAACATTTGAAACCATAGCAGTTGATGGAAAGAAAATATTTTTTTAGAACTTGTGATCTATAACTAATACTAAAATCATCTCAGATCAGCTTTAAATCCCACCCATGTTGTACTAAACCATGGCTGACTTACCAGCCGGCAGTGCTTTCATACTTAATTATTGTGTGGTACGATAACGGACTGATCATGTAGAAATAACGTAGAAGTGATCACTTGAGAACAAATGCTCAGGAAATAGCTTAGCACTGATTTAATGGATGCCAGTGAATTCTTTCAACCCAAATATGCAATACTAAACCCCTGCAAGAGCCAAGGAAAGGAGGGAAAAATCCTTGCTCAACCCTCTCTTTGTAGTTTGCAGTCTGGTGCCCATTATCCTGATTGGACAGGGTATGCTGCATGAATGTGATTACATCTCAGTACCAAAGCCACACACCATCAGGTGTGGGACCACATGAAAAACCTGAAACATGAGATGGGCAACGAAGGGGGAGGCAGGGAGCTGGTATAGTCCAGCTGTGATTCACTCAACAAAATTAAAGCTAGAGCTTTTCACATACACACCGAATGAAACACAATTCCGTCACAAAATGCTGTTATTTTCAGAAATCCAAGCTCAGCTTATTTTCATTTCTCTGATGCTTATGCCAAAGTTTTTCATGGTTTGCAGAGAAAACAAATATGTTGGATGTGTCGCATCGTTGGAAGAGGAGCATGTTTTTGTTGAATAACAGCAGGCAATTGACCAGGTTTAATTTAGAGCCAGTACAAACATAAAAGTGGTTCCAGAGGCAGCAAAGTTAACCACTCAATAAAATCTTGATAAAGAAGTATTACCACCTGCAGACGGGGCATGACAAGATTGAATTAGACTTTTTTTTTAAATGATAAGGGAAGTGCCTGCTCCAAAACTTTCATTTTATGGTTGTACTGTGGTAAACTCGATCAAAAACAGCATGATAGGGGGCACGGTGGCGCAGCTGGTAGCGCAGCTCGCCTCACAGCTCGAAGGTCCTGGGTTTGATTCCCGCCGGGGAC
>JAPMNP010724929.1:2742-13765 GCA_029874935.1 Atherina boyeri
CCCCCACGGTGGGGGTGGGCTCTCTTGTGCGCCGTCCTTGTCCACCTGCAGCCGATATACACTGTGTTATAAATTAAAGCCTCGTTCTTAGTCAATAATCGCGTCTGAATCGAGATCTATTATCCATTATCCATCTGGGAGTTGACTTTTTTGGACTGTAGGCAAGATGCCTCAGTTATTAAAAAGGAAACTACCAGAGAGAGTGTCCAGCTTAACTTCAGTATTATATTATCATCACATGTTGAGAAATTACAGTTTTAGACCTGAAAGATGAAAATTTTGGGTAATTAAGTTAATTAGCTGCAACTTTGACTGTGGGTATTAATTAATATTTGTGAGAAATCCTAACATTTAACCTAGCACGAAGATAGTTTTAGGGGGCTGTTTATATTTTAATACCCTTAAATGAACAATTATACATATTCACTTATTATGATATAAGATTCTATATTGACAGTGAATTACTGAGGATGATGCTTGCCATCTCTACTTTCCTGGTTGTTGCTTCATTTATGTCATTTTATCATATGAAAGGGATTGTAACGAGCCTATTGAATTTCTCTAAGTCAATTTCTGGGACATTAATATGATCAACCTTTTTTAAGGACGAGTATCAAACCATTTTACAAACATTTCTAGATGAAAAAAAGACATGTCAGTAAATTATATACAGGAGGAGAAAATTCTGTCATTATTTCCAAAGGACCAAATGATTTTGTTTTTACTGTTGTTTAACCCACAGTCCAAACCCCCTATAATATGCTGTTAAGTATCATGATTTTTTTTTATAGAAATGCAGTTAATTAACAATTTAATTAATTGATTCATTGAATGAGAGCCTGGAAATAATTTTACTCAAATTTGAATTTGAAAATAGAAACCAATTAACCCTTGCTATGCCTGAATGCATAAATACACACATCTAATTAACATAAATAATTCAGGGCGGTATTTAATGGTGTATCTTAGCATGGTCATCAAAGGGTTGTGAGATTTAGCAGAATTTTAAGGTGGACCTTTATAGGGTGCATCTCTGTTATTCCATTTTAAGATAGCTATTGCATGACCTGATTTAGAAATTTTTTATGTATTTTCATTCATTTGTGTCTAGCCTTTTGTTCCAAGATGGAATAAAAATATATATCAATGTTTTTTAACATCCTTCTGGAAATATATTTCACACACCAGTGTCCTTACCTGCTCAGATGTGCGTAATGTGCAACACGTGCTGCAGAAAGTGCTTGTATACGAAATTTAGGCTAAATAAAATAAATGAATCCATGATAGAATATTGGCCAACTGATACATTGGTTAGGTTCTTGTTTACTGATGATAATTTAAAGAAAAATGTCAACACTGATGTTTAATTTCCTATAGTCTCCAGAGGGTCCTGAGGGGAAGGAAGCCCCCAAAGTCACAAAGCAAGAGGTAAACGTTTCATGTGCCCTTGTGTGCTGTGTGTTGCTGTGCAAGTGTGTATTAACATGCTGTGTATTTTGTTTTCTTGTTGTTTTCCACTGACAACAGTGTGTATTTGAGTGAGAGAATAGGCACATAATAGGTTAATCATTTATATCAGTCACTTGGTAGATCAGCTTAAGATCAGCCCTCAAAGGTACAACTGATATATCTGTCTCTGTCACCATTTCTCTACCTCTGTCTTGTTGATCATCCTTTGCTCCAGCAGCCCACCAGAAGGTCTGAGAGATTGTCAGTGGTAAGTTTCGTTCTCCCCTCTCTGTCTTCACCTCTGTCTCTGTGCTCTCTTTCCTCTCCTAGTCCCTCATTATAGTGTCATATTATCATCATGGTTCAGAGTTAAGTCCTCACCCAGTTTATGGATTTGATCAAGGCAATCAGCATTTACAAATCCTATAAACGTGCTCCCCGAGGATTGGATCTGGCTTTGTATGTGTGTTTTTTTCTCTGTTGTCTTTGTCCATTCTTGTTGGAGCCTGCTGCAACACTTTGTTGATATCCAGGGCTGCATGCTGTAAAAACAATCTGGCATAAATGAATGCAAATCATATTCCAATATCTGTAATAGTATAGTAGTTTTGTCTTGATGAAAGATGAAATATATTTGAAACATAGAACTACTGATTATAAGTGGTTAACATGGCAATGTCATCTAGTAAATACATCATCAGCATGTTAGTCAATGCGTGTTATTTCAGTGTGATCATGCAGCTCTGCTATACAGGCCACGTGTTTCTATGTGTGTTGCACTTTGCATGTTCAAACCGTCCGTACTGATTCTTTGCATGTGTTTGTACATTTGCATGTGTCTTTTAGGGGGATGGCGTGGCATTTTGGGAAAAGCTTTTTGTTTTTTACTCGCTATAAATTTGATTGGAAAATAATTACTGACAAAGTTTTAATAGAGGCAGACATGTTGGAAACACTTTTTTTCATTGACATGGTGTAATAAACATGAAAATGAAAAAAGGTCATGACCAAATGATCAATTTCCTATGTATGCAATGTCTTACTGCTGTTTTTGGCAGTTGCTTTTTTTCTCCTAAATTTATAATTACATTACTAAAGTGTCATCCCTCTCCTATACAATGCTACTGATATTGCATTGTATTGTATAATTTTGTATTTTACCCCTTGCATATATGCTCACTGAATCCTAAGTTTCACTATCATTGGGGTTTTTTGTTTGTTTGTTTGTTTGTTTGGCTGTTTCATTCCATTTTTCAAAGGTTAATGGTAAGACTTGTTCCTTTTATGACATTTACCAGTATTTTAAGTTGTTTTTGTTTTTTGTACATTGGCTGGTGCCAGTGCTACATTAACATGTGCAACCAATCAACGTATAGGCTGGAATAGTCACTCCACAGTTACATAATGTATGGCTCCCCTCCTATTGCAAAAGTACCTTTGCTGAGGTCGACATTAAAATGACCTGAGAAAGAACTATGTTGGAACCTAGTTTCTATAATGCAGACACAAAAACAATAGTCTATTTTCTGTGATACTTACAAGAACTATTTAGACGTTTCTGGTTATTGAAAGTAGCAACTAGCTAACAGTTAGTTAGCCTCACTGTTGCTAACTTGGTGATATTGTTTCCAGTTTTAACTATGTTTTAGACTATTTTAATGCTTTTAAGTAGCCAGTTAATTATACTGTACACAAAAATTCCAGGACTAAAATCCAAATTTCATTAGGGTGGAGCAAATGTCACCAATTGCACTTACTAGAAAGCATGGGTTAATGTAAATTCTTAATGGGTCGCTTTTCAGTCACAATGTTAAACTTTCTCCTTACAGCAAAAACAGGTGAATTATCTTAATGACTTCTGGTTTGTTGGTAATTAGAGTCTATTATAGATCGATACATTGAGGAATACACAAATGTGAAATACAAATATGCATTGCTAACATTTAGCAATGTTTTTAGCAGGCTTTAGCTTCAGGCCATTTAAAATAGATGGCAGTGATGAACATGGTTAGCTTTGTAGCACAAAGACTGGAAACTGGAAGAAGGGGCTAGCCAAAATTGTTCAAAAGGTTAAAAAGCCTACTAACAAATGTGTAGCTTCCTAATAACTCCTTATAGTTAGCTTGTTTCATATTAACACAACAAATCACAATTTTATAGGCAGCTTTGTAAAGGTCACACTTAGCAACTAGTGACTATGTAAACACAGGCTAGCCATTTTTGGCGCATTTTCAGTACTCTTAAATGTTCTATTAAGCCATTTTAACAGGAATTTTTTAAAGTGTCTAAATTGTTCGTAGCTCTCTTATCATATTTGTACTTTTGAATTCTTCTCAGGCAGTAACACAGAGTATTTCCCAAAGTAAAGCAGGAGGAAATACACAATTTTAAAAAAAAGGATAGATTGAATGCTGCTTAGACATATGTTTTTGTTTACTTCCCACCAAGGGTGTAAACAAGGATTTATCTTGATACAAAGCTGTTTAGGGGTAAAACTTGTGTTTTCCCACTCTATGTTACTGTGACATTATTTAACAACAGATTCTATCAGTAGCTTTTAGCATATTACCTGATTTGATATTCTTTTTCTGTGAATGCTCTAAACAGCTTTCCTCTTTTAGCAGCTAACCAGCACTGATACATTATTCAGTACTATTGCATTTGAAATTGGCTGAAAAAAAAGTATTTTCTAAATAACCTTTTTCCATTTTCCAAGCTCTATTAAAATATTGGCAATTTTCTTCATGCAACTGGAAGTGTTAGGCCCCACTACTGCTCATCTTGGCCTAATTGTTGCCTTTCAGTTTAGATCTCATGTTCCGTGTCAGAGTTTCTAAAGATATTCTCAGAAACAAAAATCACATGATTTGATTTTGTGACAGCAGTGTTACTGTAGCATGTGGCTTCAGGGTAACGTGGTCTACGCTCAGCAGCCTGGAAAATTTCTGCAGCAAACTCACTTAAAGTGAGCGGTTAGAATTCATATTCATCTGATAAAGTCATTTCAAAGCAATTAAAGTTTGCTATTAAAGGATGCAGACATTTACAACAACTTAGCATGAGATTATTGTCAGAGCCAGTTGCTTAGGAAATAAAGTCCAATCACTTCATCATATTTACAGGGAAATCCAGGGCAGACATTACAATCCTCCACGAGCGCCGTGTTCATCAGAATGAATTTGCTAAGCAGCTCTTGTGGCTAAAGCAATATTATTTTTAACAGTACTGAAATGGCTCTGCAAGTGAGGAGAGGAGGGGGAACTAAATATAAACTATTATTTCTCCAACAGCTATGAACTCTGAGAGCACTCTTAACAATTTTTTGTGTAATTTATAGAAACCCGCTCCACCCAAGCCTGAGGCCAAACCCAAGAAGGCTATCATGAAGGTAAAGGGCACACAGTCAAACACACGATTGAGCCATCTTTCAACATTTGTTTACATCTGCAGAAATTTCCAAGAATGTAAAATACTTAAACATGTGACCAAAGCTCACATGTATGCTTATTTTACAGATATTAATACATTATTAAAGGTTTATTTTCCATTTTACAAAAAGAATATTTATGTATTTATTCTGATTTAGTGTATTGAAAGTATAGTCTAAGAGTACAATTTGTATATTTTTCCTGTTATTTGCATTTAAGTTTTAGTTAAAAACTCAAGAAATCCTTGCATATATAGAATATAATTTTGTTGAAATATAGAGAACCTTTAAGCATGAACAATGAGGCGCTCCGGTTTGAAGTTTCCATGCAATGTATGGTTTTATTTGGTCTCTGCAGAAGGTGGTAGATGATAAGGGGGCGAAGCCAAAGAAAGGCGGCGCCAAGGGGAAGAAAGAGGATGGTCCTGCCCAGAATGGAGAGACCAAGACCAATGAGGTATGAAGAGAGAAACATCAAGATAAAAAAAAGTCACTATTGATTCAGGAACAGATGAGAAAATAATTATTTCTATTCCCGTATTTTGTCAATGTGTGTGTAAATATGAACATTCCTTTGCATTAACAACACCTTCATTCCTATCCCATTCCACAATCACATATGCTTCTTGCTCACATATATGAATGCTCTCACTCACACAAACACAAACACACACACAAAAACACACACAGATCTACGTGTCTCGTCCATCTGTCAGCGTGTCTTCCATCAGAAGCATGGCTCCCTCCTTGATGTCAGTGAGAGGGCAGAGTGAGACAGTCAGAGTTAAGGGTATGGTTAAATGTTTCTAATCGCAATCTGGTTTGCGTGTGTTTTGACACTAACAGCTAATTTAAATTAATAGAATTAAACATTTATGTGTGCTATGGCGTGCTGTGTTTATCAGTGTGTTTTTTTGAAAGAGCAATGCCGAGTGTAGAAACCGCAGTGGGTGAACAAAAAGGTGAGGATATCTTCTCCGCTGTGCAGTAAAGTGGGCCAAGGACAACTTTTTACTCTAGCAGAAAGGTTTGCTGCTGCTCACAGAGCTGTGGTGTGAAGTGTGATTGGCGCGCTGTGTTCATAGACGCTTGCTCCACCAGTAGCCAGGCAGAGGCAGTAGTAAGATTTCTCAACGACCAGATTTGATTCTCTTGTCAAGATAATGTTTAATGATGAGCTGGCACAAGTCCTTACCTGGGCTTTGTAGATCTTAAATTAAAGTGGGGTTAAATCAAATAACTTTACTGACAGTTTGAGATAAAAAATCAGTCACTCAGAGAGATTAATGAGTAAATGTGAGGTTTTATTTGGAAACTGAATTCAACCATTGAAAAATACCTTTACATTTGGGGGAATGTATGTTTGCTTTCTGTTTTTGACAGATTTATTTCATTGATTGATTCTTTGACAAATTAAATCAGCTCCTGGAGGCATTTAGCATAATTTCATTCAAAGAAAACCTGGCAATAACACCTGCTGCTTAGATGCTGGTAATAGGGAGATTATGTGCCACTAAATTGGACTTTTATAATGATTTTATGCCAGTTTTAGGCATACACATGTCATGCTGTCATGTGTTTGGCTTGTTCCATCAATAAGCATAGCTTTGTCTCCACTGTGAAGATTGCATAAAATGACTGGGTAATTAAAAGATTTCCAGCTTAAAGTCAGTTCAACACTCACCTTTTGATTGCTTGTTTGATAACGAAATGTCAATCTCCTGGGATAGTTATTTCATGAAAAATCTCACATGCATGTTTTTTTACTCTGAAACGCAGGGCTGAAAATATTCCGGCGCCATGCTGGATTTCCGGCATGCAGAGTTTTTGAAGTAAAAAAAAAAATAGAAAGACAATTTGATAACGTGATGTGTGCGCCAAAGAGGCTGTCAATTATAGTTTATCTACCAATGGTATAAAAGGAACACAGCTTTGCTCTCGATTAAACACATTACTAACCAATCAGACGTTAAGTGGGGCCCTGGTAAATACTTGGTTGAGAGATCCAGCTGCTCACTAAACTGATGCTTAACCACACATATGATAGATGATGAATAGCTGTAAACGTAGGGAAGGGTACGTCAGTTTTGTTCGTGGGATGGAGGGACAGTTGGTGCAGCTGGTTTTTATCGCTACATATTATCCGCCACACGCTTCTCTGCCCGCCGGTGGGATCGTGCTCACCTGTGTGTGTGCATCGAGGCGGTCAAGAATTGTGAACGTGCCACCATGTACAGTCAGAAATGACATGCTGTCATTTAGATAAAATAAGTAACATTGGGCTGTTTAGTTTTTAAACACTTACGCTGAGCATGGATGAAGAAATGTTCAGAGACAGCTGGCTGAAAAACAGCAAGACTTAGAATGCCCAAATAAGGACAAAATGATTCTGCAGAGCATGTAGATTAATTGAAACACATCCTCGGATCTGTCTAAGCTTTATTCTATTCATGAAAAAATAGAGATTTAGATTTAGATAGTAAAATGAAAAAAATAAAAACACTCGTGTTCCAGAGAGTGCTCTGCTGTCTCCTGCAGGCAATACACTTCTAAGTACTGCACACAATTCTACTTAGATATTTAAGGCAGAATTAGTAAGTTTCAAGGAGATTCTGTGGTGATTCTTCCCAACACCAGGTGGCAGTAATGAGCCTCCGCGACTTGTAGCGTACTTTTTTTTTTTTTTACCAAAAACCGACTGTTGGTGGCTTTTAAGCAGCTTAATCCATGCGTTCTATCAATTGGCCAAAGTTGATTCGTCTAAATGTCTCTGCAAGCTCGGCTCCTTTTCTTCCACGTGAAGACCAGTGAGGTGAATTTTGTGAAATGCTGCCCAGAGTACAGATAAATTGGCTTATGCTCACTCTACTGGTGGAAAAAAGGTACTACAAGCTTTCTGCACCGTAAAAAGTAAAAAAAAAAGGATCTATAACTTTGTGATTCAATTAAATATAACATATGGAATGATGCCAAATGACATGTTTTTTAACTCTCTAATTATGGTTTTAGTTATTTTTTTACATAATTTTTATACTGAAAATCTTACATATTATGCCTTTAAAGAAAGGAAGAAAAGTATCTTTAAAAACTAGGTCCTAAAAAAGTAATCCCACTTCTAGAAATGGAAGATTTGGAATTAGAAGTCTAGATTGATCTGAATTAAAATGTGCCGTGCAGAGTGAATTCAGCTTTAACAGAAACTACTGAGCCTTGACAGACCAAATTAAGTCGAGACCAAGTTGCTGGCTGGGGGTTCTAGCTTAGCTGATCTCATCCCATCCTGTTTGTCTTGGAGTGAGTGATGATCACAGCTGTATCTTTGTCTTAACTTTTTCCACCTCCTCTTCCTTGCAGGTAACTGAGGCAGCAGAGGAGGCGACTGAGGAAAAGGCGTAAAAACACAGGCGCGTCCGCCGACTCGTCCCCTCCGACTCCATGGCAGCAAAGCATCTTTTTTACTGACGATTTTTGTACCATGCAGATTTTTTTTCTTTTTTTTTAGACTTGTGATAGTAGAGATGGACAACCAGCAGGCCCGCCTCATTTCTTCACTCTCCTTTTAACCTCTGTTTTTCACTCGACGCTCCTCGTTCCTCCATCCCGTACCTACGGCTATAGAGTACAGTATGCCTTTTCAAGGCAGAAAGGCAGAATGAAGTGGTTTTATCAGACAACTGCAGATGTTCTTTGTTTTGCCTGAAGGGGGGCCATAAACATGACTGTTACGATCTTTAAACCAGCTCTGCCTTTGTTCATAATTATTCTCCTCTTTAAAAGATGGTCACCGTTTTTGGCATTCTGCCATTAATGAGGAAATGCTCAGATTTCCCCCCACTCTGATTGGTTAAAGTGAGGGTTTTTGGGCATGTATCAACAGTTGAAATGCAGAGCAACAAGAAACCAGTCTGACGGTCGCCACGGGGAACATCTGCAGCTTTTACAAAAATCCGAGTTTTTAGAATCACCACTACTGTTTTTCCACATTGCTCCTTTTGTATGTGTGTGCTGGAGTGAAAGTGTTTGTGGGTCTCTGTATTTGACTTTGTTCATTTTGTCCCACCACCCCTTCCACCCCCCTCCCCATAAACGCCTTGTCCTACAGCAGAGTGACATAGCAATAATGAGTGGTGCTTCTGTTCTAGACGGCTC
Source organism: Atherina boyeri (assembly GCA_029874935.1). Classification (NCBI taxonomy): domain Eukaryota; kingdom Metazoa; phylum Chordata; class Actinopteri; order Atheriniformes; family Atherinidae; genus Atherina; species Atherina boyeri. The sequence goes on from JAPMNP010724929.1 coordinate 11,768, forward strand.
TATTGGCTTTGGACCCTCTGGGCTTCTCTGAGTTTCATCCTGTTAGGGGAATATTTTGAAATAAAAGAAAAAGTTGATGTCACGTGGGAGTCTTTCTGTTTTTCACTGTCTCGTCACATTTAAACAACACGTTTTATTTCCCCTCAATGTCGGCGGTTTGCAGTTGTTGCACACGTATTCTCGGAGTACGTGTTCCTTTTCAATGTGTTCAGGTTTACAAGTACTTTTTAAAACCAACACAAAGCCACCGCTGTGTGTCTGTGTACCATCTTTGTGTGCGTGTGGGAGGTCGCCAGGGGCACGTGGCTGTATTAAATACAACTGCTGTGTCAGGAAGTGAAAGGTCAGCATTTGCCAAAGTGGTGGGACCTGTGAAACCATTTGGTCCCTTCATTGAAGGATGATCTGCCACTCAAAGTGATAGACCAATGGCTTTTTCTTTTATTTAGCATGTAAAGGTGTGGAGTGTAATGTATGAATTCCACATCAGACGCCTCTGTTAACTGCATGATGCCTTCAGAGTCACTGAAAAATACTACTAGTTATAATTATTGAAACAATTCAACTGTCGGTACACGACACACACTATGAAAAGTGGCAGAACTGCACCTGCTGCACATAAACTTTTAATGAGTAAAAACTTACACATAAGGACATAAAGAGAAGATCATTGATAATAACTGGTTGTGACTTAGAAAGGAAAATAATGTTGAATCCAATAAAATAAAACCACTTTTCAGCATCCAATATGTGCCGAACTAGGAAGTATTGAATTCAGTACTGTAGTAATCTCAGTGGGAAATTAAATTGTTCCAGTGTGTAATCGTGCTAAAAGAAAAAGTACAAATAATTAGTGAGGTTGATCATGTTTTTCATCCTAAATGAATGGAAACTACAGGAGATAGTTTAAAAATAGATGCATTCAATTAAGGTAAATGAAGCAGATGAATGTCCATTCAATTAAAAAAAGACTAAATGCTGCTAAATTAGTTGTGTAACTGATCATTTTTCTATCTTGTGCTGTTAACCTTTGACTCCTCTGTGGCCCCGGGATCAGCTGAGAGGCACAGGATGAGGTTGCCTCCTTGTGGCCATGACAGCCCTAACAATTACACATAACTGCCCAAGGATCTAGGTTTAGGGTGACATATACAATGGAAGTCACCCGAGAGGCTTCAAAATTCAAATCGTTTTTAAAGATGGATTTGACTCCATTTCAGTGAGGGCTTGTTGGTCAAAAGTACTTATGGTTACACTAAAGTTCAATGACTTAAAAGATTGATTTTTATATGATTTGGTGCAGAAATCCAATTTATGATGTACATACACAAAAATCTTAATTCAATTAATTGCTACAAGGGCCCGCTTGTTCTCAGGCAACACATTGACATAGTTTGACGTATTTGCTCTTTAACTCACCAGCATTGGTCTAAGTAAGCTGTAGGATTTTTTTTGTGAGACTTGACTTTGGTTTGGTGATTCTTCTTTTGGCTGAACTCAGGGAGGCCTATCCACAATGACTTTGTCGCTGTGTGAGCTCTGAGTATTCCACATGCTTTACACGCAGGTCAAACCAGTGTGTGATGGTGGCTGTTTGATAGATGTGCAGTCCTGTAATGTCCTAACAGCATAAAGGATGAGAGAAAAATTAGCCATCCACATTGTCAAAGGAGGTTCAATTAATGCACAAAGGCAAAGTTGAGAGAAAAAAATTTCTAATCCTTTTTTTTTTTTTACTTTTATGAAAAATCAGTAAACAATTTAAGAGTTTGCCATTAACTACAAATAAAATGCTAAGAAAGGGGTTAAAGAGCCACTGATGAAAATCATGTTTTTCGTGTTGTTAACATGTTCTTGTGGCATTTTTCTAAAGTTAGAGGAAATATCTTTAGAAAATTAAGCTCAAAATGGCATTTTTGAGAATTTCTGCATTCAAATCGCTGTGAACCAATGGCAGTCACTGAAAGGCAGCCTAAAACAGACTGGAGTTGTGATGTA
>JAPMNP010724958.1:0-15020 GCA_029874935.1 Atherina boyeri
TAATGACAACATTGGTCCACAGATTCTGTAAATAACTGTTGTTTGGCTAATTATGTTAACTCTTGCCATCTGAGGAGGCAGAAGCATTTTAAAACATACTGTTTTCACTAAAGACAATACTTTAGGTGAAACATTATCAAGCTTTAGAAAAAAAATAGATATATTGCTCCAGTTATTGAGCAACTAGCATTTATTTCTAGTTATGTTTAGGACAATCTTTAGATTTAAGACCAATATTATCATTCTCTTTAACTGTGGTTACTTATCAATCTGTAGAAAAGGGTTAGAAATAATTCACTGTTTTTTTTCCACACTATGAGCAGACCTTTACACAAATCCCAAAATATTCTGATTAATAATTCATTTGAAAAAAAGAAAGAAAGAAAATAGATTCCTTCTGTTTTATAGATGCAAAGTTCAAAGTGATATTATAAATTAATATCCAAACAATCATTTATGAGGCCAAACACAATTATTTGAATTATTTCTGGTTTATTATTTCAAAGCATCTTTCTGTACACGAGCTTGATGCTACCTTCCATAAGTTATTCAAAAATCATTTTTATCAAAGGTAGTTCTGTCAATGCTGGTGGGAGGAAGGTTTAGACTTTTTGAGCATCCATGTTTGTGTCCCAAACCGACATATGTTAAGCTATTGATTCAAAATCCTCTGCAAGTAAAAATATTGATCTCTGTCAGTTTCATTGTTTTCTGACAGCAAGTTGTATCCCCTGAATACACACAGGTTTTATCTCCCTCTTACTGAATTTGTAAAAGTCTACAGGGCTCTAAGAGAATGACGAGCTGTTCTGGAAGAATGTGGTTTGGCTGGTGTCATTTTGTCTTCTTTCTTCTTTCTTTTCTTTCTTTTCTTTTCATTTTTCTATTATTCCGAGTCTTGCAGCACTTTCCTTTGCTCCAGTCAACATCCCATTTGGGATTTAACCTTAATTTCAAAGCAAAGCCGTTTTGATTTGCAGCATATCATTGATATGATTTGTTAGCATGGCTAAAACAGAAAGATGCCCGTCTTGTTTATGCATGTGTGTGCAGAATTGCAGGTGTGTTAGCAAGCCTGTGCTTGTGGGTATGTTCCTTTTGGTGGGAACACAGACATGCACTAAGCCGTATTCTCAGTGCTCAGTGTATAGCAACCACTTAGCACATCACAGGTTGACCTCAAAAGGTCACAACACAGCATGTAACCATGGCGACAGCTTTGCCAGTAGAAAAATGAGCTAGGAGGAGAGCTGCAAACTAATCTAAATGAGGACAAAAGTCTGTGTTCAGCGGAATAAACACACCAATATCATCAGTGACTAAGTGAGGTCAGAAAATCTTCCCATCATATCCACAGGTTTTTTATTGTGTTCGATTATTTAATAGACACCAGCTGCTCCCTAAACTGCATGCATTCAGAGATGATTTTTTTGTTCGGTCAGTCTCTTCTTTGTGATCTCAGACTGGATAAGATCAGATTGATGGTTCTTGAGACAAAAAGAGGAAGTAGGCTCATTTTTCAGCCTCGCTTTGTAATGATTACGTTACTAGGGTTACAGCCAACTTTCAGCTTTTAAAGTCCTTATCGGTAATCCCAAGTTGCAGTACAGGAAAAAGGTGTCCCTGTTTGTAAAATGTCATGTAATTTTGTCATGTAAAGAGATTCATTTGAAATTCTTGATATGTCCTGCTATTGAAGCTGCATAGATATTTTAACTTCCCATGCATTTGCAAAATTATTTTGCAAATAAACACTTCTACATCAGTCCCTGCCCTCATCACTCTCCGCCCTTACATAGGACTATTGATACCATATTGCAAAAGAAAGAAAAAGATAAGAAGTTGTATCAAATTTCCGTCACAGAAAATACGGTCTATATCTCCAAGCATTCTCCAACTACAAGAGCAAATCGCTGGACAACTGTAAACAGTGTTAATAGAGCTGAACACCTGCTGATGAAACAGGAATCACAAAAAAATCGTAAATAACAGTTGGTTTGCATTAAAATAAGCTAATTGATACATTTTAAAATAATTTGTCTTTTCTTTTAAACAGACTGTTTTGCCTTTTTTTTAAAAAAGAAATTGCACAAGCTGTGAAAGCTCCAATAATCCATTTACATAAATCTGTGGAGTCGTTACCTGATCCTGTTTCGCTCTCTTTCACTCTTCCATAAAAGAACATGAGAGCAGGATCTGTCTCTCCCTCTGCACCGCTGATCGCCAGGTAAGTGAGTCATGCTGTTAAATAGAACATCTGTTTACCACATATCAGCTGTGAAAACAACAGCTGGCTAAAGAAGAAAAAAAGACTAGAATGAGTGAAAAACGTACTGTGGATCACAAAGAAGAACTAGTTCCAGTAAGTTTTAAGAGTGGGCCTTCCCTGCCATATATTCACACACATTCTATAATTATTTATAAGAAAGGAAACTTCTGTGATAAAAAAAAGAAAAAGAATAGAAAAATATTCAGTATATACTATATACATTCATTAGATGATGTGCAGAAAGATCAGTAGCTGACTCATTACTGGGAAGGTTACAGTGCCAGTCATAGTGTTCCGTAAACTGATGGGTGGGACGAAAAAAGGGTAATTATTCTCTTTTTTCAATTGAGTCATTCTTCACATCAAAGTCATTTTTATATTATTGGTGTTAAATAGATATGGCTGCAAATCAGAACCCTAAGTACAAAGACACAGAGAAATGTTTGCCACAAACTACCACGCTTTTTGGGAGTCAGTCGGGCACATTCCCTGCATAAATAAAATCCATCCACAAGGTTTCCAGTGGGGAGGAAGTGGGGACGACAAAAATATTGGTGTTGTCCTTTGTACTGTACATCCATGTACAGAGCAATTCTGATGCGGTTTTGACTCCATGTTGTTGGTTTGTTGTTTGCCTTTACCGTTGGTTTCGTTTTTTAGGTGGAAATACGCGCCGCACGGAGGGAGGGCCTTGGAGGGTGAAGTTCGTGGAAGGAGGATAACTGGCTGAAACTCAATGACGTAATATGCCAAATTTAGGTGTAATGTGCTGAACTGCCGAACAGCCATTTGCTAACTTCGCTTTATAGGCAGACATACCCAGGGACAAAAGAAACACTCATTTATAATTTTAACCCCTTAGGAGGTAAAGGCAGGCTGGGGATACTAAAACATATGATCAGAAACCTCAAAAAACTAAAATTTCATGCCAGGCGCACTTTAAAGGGACATTGTGTAAGAATTAATGCCATCTAATGTTGAATTTGTGTATCAAATAAAAACGAATAATACACTCTTGCACGTCACCATTTCAAACACATATTGCAACAACTGTAGCCGGCGTGTATCAAAAAGCCTCAACAACACTGATTAAATCGTGATATACTGTACGTTACAGCAGGGAGTCGATTAATATTATCTAGATTATTGGCCCTGTATGCTCAAAACAACAATAACAACAACAAAACATGCATGTTCACTATGGTGTTGTTGATTCTATCCAACAGAGATGGAATTGTGGCTTCAACAAGTCGTCTCCATGCTGTGTTTTTGTTCTGCTCAGACACTTGTAGTTTCAAGATGGCCGACTGTCATGGCGCTTCCCTACCAGCTGACTCGCCCTATGTATAAACAGATTTAAAATTCTTCACTTAGGTGAATGTGTCAGATTATTTTTGGAGGTCATAATACACCAATGATAACACATTTATAAATGCAGACATCAGTTTTGACCAGTAAACAACAGAAAATGTTACACATTGTCCCTTTAAACATAATCAGCTGACTGATTATTATTAATTTCTGTTGCGATGGGACACTTCACTACAGCATGACTGCATATGAAACACACTCCCTCAAGTGAAAATATGCTCAAATGGAACATTGTTATTGACACAACCATGCAGGTGAAAGGACGAGATGCTCCTTAGGAGCAGCTTTTGTGTTTAGTATGAGTCGGGTTAAAAGAGAGAGTTACCTTCCTGACACTGAAGACTTTAAGCTCAATTTACCTCATTAACCCATAAATCCTGCAACTAGTACACCCTCTCTCTTCATCCCGAGTGATACAGGTGACTTGGAATCAGTGCTTTATGTAAAGAGGAAGAGTCAAATGACGTGAAAATACTCTATTTTGGTTCACAGAGAAAGGCTGAGAAATAAAACCTGGGTTGAAGAAAGCTGATACCCACTGCTGTGATGCTCATTATCTATGACTGATATTTTAGGGTTTGTCTTTGACACTCTATTATCGCTTCACATTAAGTCTTCTTCTGACTTAATGTGAAGCGATAAGCCCTAAAAGTTTCATACCAGTAAGATTCTAACATCAATGAAAAGTTCCACTGTTGTGCATTGTGTTAGTGCATTGAGTAGAAAGATCTATTATATCGGCTCAGCTTACTTTAGATGAAGAAAACTGAGATGTTGTTTTTTTTTTTTTTTGGTTGCTCTGTGTGCATAGTTTCACACCAGTGGAATTACTACATTTACAATTTGTTTCAATGTGTTGGACAGTTTTTGATAAGAATACATTCTTACAAATAAATCAACCCAATTCCATAATAAAACGCTTCACAGGTGCATTGGTGCAGCACAAAATATGAATGTTTTATTTGAAAGACTTTAAAAAACGGTAAATTTGATGCATTTTCTGAGCTTTGAAATCCTTACTTGAAATTGTATGATCAAGAATTGTAATATTTCATTTGTCAAGGTTCCAAAAACATTACATGGCCGAACTTTTCCTTTCTAATCTTAATGGGTCTAAATCTTGCACTTCATGAAACTGTCATAAAAGTAGTTTTGCAAAGCTAGCCATATGCTACATGTTCAAAACATATACGTACATAGTAGACTGTCCAAGTTCAACCCAGTTCAAGCCCCATCCAACCGGTTTCACTTAATTACCTCACTGTTGTGGTTGGTTAGTGTTATGCATGAAAAATATATAGGTTAGGCTTAAATATTAATGCATGCATACGCACAAAGAAACTACAGTAGCTGGCATCATATCAACTGGACATTGCCCCATACATTGTAAAAGTTAACATTAGCTTTAATAAGATGTATTTAGTGAATATAACTGTTAGTTTCTATTTAAAGACTGCAAAATACAGGTGATGGGATTTAATTTTGTACTTTTAGTTTGGTAGTCTGATAGTAGTTTAAATTATCCAATATTTAAAAAAAAATAATAATAATATTGGCTTCAATAGAATATTTATCAAGGATGTAATAGTAGTCCACTATGTTAGGGGTAATTTGTATCCACTTTATTATCAATAACCCACAAGACACAAAGGATTTTGGTGAGAACTAAAGGAAATTTAGATAAAGTATGATGTCGTGTATATTTTTCTAATATAAAAACTAGAATGTACCTAAAAGTATTTCACTTTATTTTCTGTGTTCGCTTTGTTTCTTACTGTTATATTTGAATGAATCGAGCTGAGTTATTTAAGAAGAATAAAATGTCACCCTTTAGGATTTTTACCTCCAAAGCTCCTCATGAGGAAAACAGTTCTCACCATAATAGACAGAGAAACAACTGATCAACATATTGATCTCATCGTCAAGTCATAGTCAATAATGTGCACTTTACCAAAGTTTCAGTGTATATGCAATACCTGTTAAAATGTGTATTGATTATTGAAATTACTGATTTTCCATGCATTTTGGCAGATGCTCTTCACTCATGCTTTCACCTTTCAAGTCATGTCAACAATAGATAACGTAAAACTGTGCATTTATTGTCATTAATGTCATCCCTGTGTATAATTTAAAGTGACACACCACCATTTGGGCAAATATGCTCATTTTCCACCTCCCCTCGAGTTACAGTAAAAAATTGGGTTTTACCTTTCCCCTGTTCATCCAGCCATTCTCTGAGTCTGGCGGCCGGATTTGTGGCTTTAGTTTAGCATGAATCAGTGAATCGCATTAGACCATTAGCACCTAATGCTAATTGCTAATGGTCTAATCCGATTCAGTGATTGATTCTAAACTAAAGCCACAAATGGGGTTGCCTTTATGACATTTTATTCTCATTTTATTATTAATATATGGTCTTGCATAGGTCCTGAATGACTAAATAATGATTCTCCAACTTTTTGTTTTCTTGCTTTTTGATTCCATTTTGTAAGGAATATTTCATAATCACAGCATAGTTTTAATAAATTACACTAAGTAAAAGCTAATGTCTTCCTACAGTGAAAAGGGAATCCTTCTTTGGTTTAAGAGTTTGCAAAAAGTTACCTTGTGCATAGGTCGGACTATTGACACATTTAACACATAATTTCCTCTGAGCCATGCTTTTCTCTTTTTTTTCACTGCAGTACTAAAGCAGCTATTTTCATTTTCATGCCATCACAAGAATGAAGGCACTGCCAAGCCAATGTCTGGTATCAAAGGTTGAGTTTGTTTAGTCAAGAATTCTACAACAGAACATTTGCTGTGGAAGTGTAGAGGGGAAATGCAGATGAACTATTTGTATACCACAACAGACTTTCTTTTTCTAAGCAAATTAAGTCTATTTTTTCAAGTTTGTTTTTTTCTGTATCTCATTTTTGTTGAATCTCTCGATGGAAAACATTGTATAAGCACCAACTGTGGTTGATCCGAGATTTGAGTAACAACTTGTATCTCTCCAACTTCCTTGATTACTAAAAGGGTTTAAACAAGCCATTCCTGCCTGGGATAAAACACCGTGGTTTGTTTCACAGACAATCTGATGCTGATAGGTTATCTGAGTCAGAAAACATTTTGCTCTTAGGTTACAGAAGCTTTCAGTCAGCAAGAAATTCAAAAGAGGTTAGGGTGACATGAGGGGTCATCACTTCATTCACTAAGATCAAGCTACAAGCAGGAGGGTCAGATGACTAGACCAGAAAGAAATTACACTCCAATCTTCCTACTGCAGAAAACCCAGCAGAAGTGGCAGAGCAAGACTTTATACATGGCGGGGCCAGAGGGTGGGCAAGACTTTATCAGGGAAGAAAATAAATTCTTGTGTTACTCACATAGACTGCTGTGATAACTAAGTCATTAGAGAGACATGAAAAATAAAACATCTTTACATCAAAGATCTGGATCACCAAGTGGAAATATTTGCAATAAGTTCCAAAAGGTCCATAGAGAGGTGAGTTAGTTGTTTTGGGGTGCAGTAGGTGGAGCTGATGTGTTTTCTGGTTCACTGTCAGTTGGTGGTAGACTATGTAGCTAGCTAGATCTACATTAGGAGATGTTGGGCTGCTGATATAGACCCTTTTACTGTTGGCAAATATTGATGATATAGATTGGCTGCGCGCGCATTTTGGTAACAAGAAATCAGACACACCGTAGCTTGTGAATGGCAGATCAGCATTTTATAATGAGTGCTTTAACTGGGATTGACGAGAAAAAAATGCAGATTTTAGTAGATCTGTGATTGTGAGTACTCTCACCCTTCAGTACTCTTGCTCTCCAAGACCTTGAATGTTGTTTTAAAAAGTTAACATTATCCAACTGACTGCCTGAGTAGGCTTTAACTAATCTGATTGAGAGACCGAGTATCAAAATGAAACAAAAACTGAAGGCCTATAAATCGCCAGATGCCTTTAACTATATATTGAATGGACAATGTACAAGATTTACTCTATAGTCGCCTGGTTTGTGCAAGGACTTACGTCTTGTACAGTCAGCTGCCGAGTCAATGCAATGTCAATGGCAGTTGTTGATTGGCATATCCAGCTATTTCGTGTAATTACGTTCAACCAAAGCCGTGTAAAAGATTTTTAGGACTGGTACTGGAGAGTATGGGAGTCAACGTTATTGTTTTTTGACGTTTTGACACCTAAAATCCCAACAGGGTGGAATTATTCTTCGTAGCCGTGACTACTTTTTCCATTATAGTCTATGGAGGAGCTCTTACTTCCATTACCAAAAGCCATCGGAACGTCACAGTGACGTAGATCCAAAATGGGTCTATAGTCTGGGGTTTCTCTTGGCCCACCATTTTCCAATATCTTCCTGTGTTCATGCCCAAGCCTACTTTAAAATCAACCAGCAGCCTTGCTGACCTCCTCCACCCCTCCGCAAGGGAGGGGTGGAGGCTTTGCAGAATAGGAGGTGCTATGCAGTAGCAGCCGTTTGGGCACCACTCTGTGGCTTCCACAGGGGATTCAAGGATCTCTCAAAAATACATGAATGAGTTAAAACAACCTTTGGACATGTTTCTAGTGAGGAAATGAGACGATAACATGATAAAAAGCAAAAAAGTCAAACTTGCATCTTCCCCCTTTTTAAATTAACATTTGCTAATTGATAGTCAAACAAGTGTTAAATGTTGAATTCATTTAAAAAGATGTGGAATTGTTTAGCATTGCTATACTGCTATACTTCATTGTATGGAGGGCCAACACAGAAATCGGTTAAACCTTTCTTACATCTTCTCATAGGGTCAGACTTGTAAAACTGATATATAATTCTAAGAGATTTAATCAATAACTGTCAAACAATCAACTGTCAACAAATCAAAGCCAGATGTTTTAACATGCCATTTTCACCATTTTAGACCCATTTAGATGTAGATTATTTTCATGGAGCTGTTTGATAAAAGAGGACAACAAGGAGAGCATGGAGCGGATGAGGACATTCATCATCTACTCTTGCATTAAAGGCAGGGTCCAGGTTTCTGGAAAAATGGCTTGAGCAGCTAAATTTTGAATATATACAATTCAGAAGTCCAAACCCCTTTCTTCAGATTTCCCCCTGAAACCACGACTCCAGAGTACAGGAATGTGCAATGTCTGGGGGAGGGGGAGGGACCAATGCCTATTGTTTTTGATTGGCATATTACCATTCAATCATTTAGATGGGGCGGTCAAATGATTGGATGGTGTTTTTCCTCACCAGGGAACACTTTTTTTTGTGATAGAGCATCTAATTAATTGGTTACAATCAGGTGTTGAAGAAGAATTAAATCAATATTGTAAAAAGTGCTCTAGAAAAACATCATGGATCCTGACTTTAAGTGACTGAATGTTGAAGGTAAACTTACAAATTTTTTGCACAAGTAAGTTTCTGCAGTTCACTAAAGTTTAAGGTCTGCACTACAATACTTTAGAAATATCTCTAATCAAAAGCTTTTTTTGATGGCTTTGTTTGTTTTGTTCTTGTACCTGGGCAATCCCATATGAATAGCTAATCAAACAAAATGCCCCAAAAGAGCTTAAATGTGGCACTGAAGCTTTTACAGTACTCTTAGTGGTACTTCACCACAACAAGATCCTTTGGGGAAAGCACAGTAACAGTCCTATACTCAGCTGTTTCAACTCCTTTGAATGTACAGCAGCAGCAGTGACAGTTGACTGTTTTTCCTCTCCGGATGTTTTCAGTGGTACAGTGATCAGACCACACTCGCTCTTATCTTTTCATGTCTGTCGGCTTGCATATTTATTGTTCTATGTCTTCCTCTTGTGGGTGTCTGCACCTATGTTATGTTTCATATTTGCATGTGTGAGTGTCAGTGTTGAGAATTTGTACAAAAAGTGGGCTGGAGAGTACCTGCTGCTAGAACTTGTGGTGCAACTCACAGACTTTCACAATCACTTGCATCTTATGCAAATTCAGTTCTGACACCAGATATAAAAGTAGTTTTTTTGGTTTCAAAGTTGAATATGAGGAACTGTCCTGCATTTGATATGACCTTTTGAATGTGGGCTTTTGGTGCGTTCCAGGAACTTGGCTTTTCCGGCCTGGAAATGATGTACTAAAGTCGTATTTTCCGAGCTCCGAACTTGGGGTCTTTTGTAACTTACAAGTTTGCAGCGTGAAAAAACTACTGCATTTAATCATTTCCGGCTGAGTTGTCTCGGAAAAACAAGTTCTAAGGACATCTGTAACGCACCATAAATGCTGGGCAATCATTCTTCTCAAGTTCTTACTGGCAATGCCAGCAATAGTAGGCTTCCTTTTCATGTACCTACTGAAACTGTTACAGGCAGATGTGAGTGAAACCTGTTCTTCCTGCTCAGAACTCTGCATTTCTACACTTTTGAGCTATGTGATCCTTTCTCTCATTATATATTTTATCTGATTAAAGTTATACCATCAAAGAAGTCTGCTGTTTTTGTAGGAAGACTGTAAACAGCATCAGCTACCCTCATTTCCAGGTTTCAGTGAACCTTTCACCTTCCTGCATGGATAAAGAATATGAACAGCATCTTTGACCTGTCTCTGTCTCTGCTGACCCTTTGTGTCTTCAGAGCGGCTTTGTTGTCATCCGGGGCTTTTTAAAAGCTTTAGTAAGATTCTTCATCTTGTGTGGTTTCCTGAAACTTTAGTAAGATTCCTTACTTTTTCATTTTGTTCAAGACCTTGTTCAGGAAACCCCAGAAGAAGAATCTTACTAAAACTTTTAAAACGCCCCAATGAGATGACAACAAAGCCGCTCTGAAGGCACAGAGGGATAGTACAGCAACTTATAACTAAACACTGGAGAAATGAAGGCGTTTTGTGGCAGATAATGTCTTATTTAGAGGCTGAAATGGAGGAGAAGACTTCTCTGAGTGGAAAATTCTTCTTCATTGTGAAATTATTACAACCTACTTTAAGTTATGACATAGGACATCATTGTGGAATAATTCTGTCCCGCTCTTCTTTACATGCTGCTTTGATTCATTGAGGTTTTTGGGCATGTATTATTCCTCTTCTGCCACAACATTTCACTGAAGCTTCATTCTGCAGTTTGGACTTTTTAGAAATCTATTTCATCCATCGGTTATTTTAACTTCAAAATCTTCAGCTGTTATAGAGGTTGTCACACTTGCTGATGATCAATTACTCAGGTTCATTTCATTACCTGCAGCTGGCTGCTGCTGACCCTCTGAATGCCTTCTTGTATGAAAACATTAACAGAGTTTTTCATATAGTAAAGCAGAGTTAATCTATATACCACCTTTAACAGATAAAAACTAAACTAAAGGAAGCAATAAGATTTAGAATAAAAAAACAGTACAATAGCATGAAACAAAAATAAATAAAAAGATTAAAAAACACACATGAACACATGACTACAGGCTGTAGTGGGGGCCTCTGCATGAAAGGATCGGTTCACTCTGGTCCCAAAGCGCATGTATGGAACTCCCAGTAACAATGACCTGAGGACCACAGAACATGGGCTGGAAATTATTGCTTTTGCAATTGTTCTTGTTTATCTTCTTTTTTTTCTTTTTTTGATGAAAGATGATGGGATGTTTAAATTGGGGGAACTTTTTCGCAAGACCATATCATCAGATTCTCACATGTAATCATTTACACCTAATGTAGGTATTGAAAGCAAATGACCACCTGGGAACAGAGACCATTAAAAGTAAAAATGTCTTTACTAAGTAAGTCAAAGATGTGAGCGACTAAATTAAGCCTATGTGCAACTTCAATGAGAAAGCTCCTTTTTACTCAGCCCCTCATTATCTCCTGTCTGGGCTTTTTATCCTGCTCCGCTTTGTTACTTCCACTTTGTCACTTATGTTTTCCCACGCTGTCAAACTTACCTTATTCTTTACTCTGTCTTCATAACTCTGATCTGGTGCCTGCTAGTTTTTGAGCCCATAGGTCCAATTCATGTTCAATGATCTTCTGTGTATCACTTCCTCTCCAGGCCAATCCTAACCTGATAGTTCCCCTTCCGTTATGCACCATTATGCTGACACAATGCATCAGTCCAATAAGCAAATTCAATGATTTCATACCAAACAGCTACATGGAAGGCTATTAAATGATGTGGTCACAGAAAATGGGAGCATATTCTAAATATATGTATTTCATCATTACAGAGGTCCTCCATTGTTTTTGTTTTTGTTTTTTTAATAAAGAACAAGACACAAAATCTGAAAGAAAACCCAAGAGACTAAAAAGAGATTGAGTACAAAACAAAGGGAGAAATCACGAAATCCCAGATAAATGTTTTACACCTTATTCACTGCCAGACCTTCAACCTCCTAATGCTGGTTCACACTTGTCGTCGATGTTGTTGGAACCCTTGCTGTGTCTGGTTTCGAGAGAAATAAAATGGCAACATATCCTTTGGCCCTTTCAGGGACAGCTGCAACATTATGCTGTAATAATTCAACATACGTCAGCTCCCATGTTTGCCTGAGACAATTAAATATATGTCTTAAATATGTCTCGCCAGAGTATCACACAGACATTTTATAACCTGTATAATTCGAATTTATCATCATAATGCAGCTGTACTGTTTGTAGATGAGATTTATTGGTGCATATCCCCCCTACAGGCTACAGGCCCACAAGAAGTAAAAAGAAAACTTATAAGCTCTCGTGTGGGAAACTATAAGCACTGAGGCTGGAAATTTGCAAGAAGAAAGAGTAAAATGCTGGTAAATCCAGCTGCAGATGGTAAACTAGTCTGCTGTGCAGCTACTTTGTTGTCAGCTAATTGGCATTTGTAAGACTGAGCTCTTCTAAAGCCTTGTCTTACAGCTAATAGATTATATTGCCTTGTCAGCAGTTTAATCCTAAGGTCACAGTGGTCAGTGTTCTTAAATGCTGGTCCCATGCTTCCTATTATGCAAAACAGATACTTGTACTGAGGATCTAAATTTTTCTGATAGTGGGTTTTTTTAATGCAGTGTTTTAATTTTACTCATCGGGGAAGACAGGGAAATTTCCACTTTCCTAATGTTAAAATCCTAGACCACATTTTTGGGATCAATCACTACATTGTTTGCACTACATAGCGAACAACTTAACTAAATAACTGATACCTTTTTGGTGTGGTGATAATGAACTCACTGTAGCTCAGCTAAATCTGGCCTACAGATGTGCATGATGTGACACAGCACCATTTATTACTTTAAGTTATTCTTAGTCAGGATGACTGCTGGTAAACTTCCCATTTTGTTTTCCTTTTCAGGGACTCAACTAAAGCTACATCAAGTCTTTGGATCATAAATTTTGGAGTATTTTGCATGCTTTATGATACAGGTTGAGTCAGTAAGGCCATGGTGCTAACCACAACACTACAACATGCTATTCAGCCCAGAATTCTTGATATTCTTCTATTTTCTTATATTTCAAAGTGTGTTAGAAGTTGACATAAATAAAAACAACTAAATTGAAATAAAAACTCTGGAATGGCCCTAAAACTATTCACAACTTCAGCTTCATCTTAATAAAATGGATTGGACGTCCTGTATGCGTAGAGCTGGGTGTGTAAAAGCTTTTAAAGGCTTAATCTGTGAATTACACAAGTGCTTTAATCTAAATAACACTCCTTTTTTATTTGTTTGTTTTAGAAAAACATGAATACATCTGCCATTTTGTCTATTCAAGCATATCAAAAAGCTTCTGAAAAATCCTCCACTTAGTTGAGTCTAAAACTAGATGTGACGGATTTATACATATCCTCTTTCAATCGTCTTCTCATGCCCAAATTATGTCAAAGTGAAAATATCTTTAAAGGATCCTCTGGCTTCTGCTTCTGTACTGTTTGGACAACACAAATGTCACACAAAGAAATGACTTGTTTAGAGAAAACATTTTTTGCTGCTTCATTGTCTTCCTTCCTCCTATAGATGTTTCTGTCTTACCGTCTAGTTTAGGGTTTCCCCGTATCTCTGATAAGTAAAACCATTGGGTGTGAACTACCTGTTCACCTTTGTATAAGTAACCATTGTTTCCTTTCTGTTCTTCCGTCTGAAAAGAAAGTCTTCCTTCCTCACTGTGCTTCCTGTCTGACATAACTGTGTTGGGCAAGTATTGCTGTGAAAATGCTACTGTTGGGATTTGGGGGGGATCTATATTGTCAGTTAAGCCAATTTTGGTTGTAGTTTAGTGACTTCATTTAATGTCATCTGAGTTCAAGAAGGATGGTTTTGATGGAATTAATGTAAAGATATTTGCAGTCTTGGGGAAATATTATTTTATTTGAAGTCTATTGAAGTAAACACAACATCTGCAGCAAACAAACTTCCTAAAATGAACCTGGGTTCAAATGTTACCAAGCCATTACTTTGAAACGCCCCTTTGGCAGATATCATAACTAATAAACACAAAGAGCCTTTTATACACGATTAAAAGTCTTCACACTCTCATCTTGGCAGATAATTTCTAAACATTTAACGCTGTCCTACAGAAACAGCTAAATCAGCCAACATTTTAAATTATGTTTGTATCAAGACACCATGAGGGTCATACTTCAACTTGTGAAAGATCTTAGAAAATCTACTTTATATGGCTGGTATGTAGCTGGAAGCAGCATCCTTTTGGTTTACAACCTACTGTAAATGAAAAAATAAACAAATAAATAAACAAAACAAACAACAAAACAAAAGAAAACAGTTGGGATGCTGTGTTAAGTAAAACCAAAAAACGGACAGCAATGATTTGTAAATAACGTAAACATATTCTATTCACAATAGAACATAGAAAATGCACCAAATTTTGAAACTAAGGTATTTCACTATTTCACAAACAAGAAAATATGAGCTCATCTTGAAATTGATGGTAGCAACATGCCTCAAAAAAGTTGGGATGGTGCAACAAAGGGCTGGAGAAGTGAGTGATATTGAAAGGAATTTGATTAAGTAACATTTTGCTGCTAGTTAGGTTAAAGGTAGGGTCCAGGTTTCTGGAAAAAAACGGCTTGAGCAAGCTAAATTTTGAAAATATACAACTCAGAAGTCCAAACCTCTTTCTTCAGACTTCACCCTGAAACCACGCCTCCAGAGTAAAAGGGGGAGGGGCCAATGCCAACTGTTTTTGATTGACATATCATCATTCAATTATATCTCCATCCTAGTGAAATGATTGGTTGGTGTTTTTCCAGTCCTGTATGTTCACCAGGTTACTAAATGTTATTTTGTGAAAGATCATCTAATTAATTGGTCACAAACAGTTGTTGAAGTGTAATTAAATAAACATCTTAAAAATTTATTTTAGAAAACATCATGGACCCTATAGCTGGCCCTTGGGATCAATGAAGACGATGCATGGAGAGTTTCATACGGGTGCCTTTATTTATTTATTTAAC
>JAPMNP010724965.1:0-12000 GCA_029874935.1 Atherina boyeri
ACTAAAAAAAAAAATTCCACACTAGAAAAATTTTGTCATGTAAAACACAATTTCTAAGATTGATTTAAAAGGAAAAAAAGAACTTATAGATCATGTACTTTACAAGATTAAAAAAAAAAAAGTATAGGAAAAACGGATTTAAAAATAGAATATACCTTAATGTCATCAGTGCACATTATATGAAACGTTTTGGATAAAGTTCCCAGTATTAGTTTCTGAACAAGACTTTTTGCCTATAGATGCATACATGTGAGAAGAGCGTGTTGGACATCAGACTCCCATGATGGCGCACACGTGTTATGTGAAGGCAGCACAAATATTTTGTATATGAAAAAGAATTGGTCATTACTGTGACTCAGTTCTCAGTTCATTTAAACGACCTGTTCATGAACGTTGTATCTCTACCACTTATAAGGCTATTTTAACCATACTTTGTTAGGTGTGTGATGTGTGTGATTGTCATGTTTAATCCTTTCAGTGAACATTCTAATACTCTGGTAAAGACTGTAGAGCAACAAACTGTTCTGATCAAGATCTTGGTACTTACTTATAGGGCTCTAAATGGTCAAGCAACAGTGTATGTCAAAGAACTTTTACAACTCCATGTCCCTAGATGGTCCCTAAGGTCATGTGACCAAGGCCTGCTGGTTGTGCCATGTACAAGGTTGAAAACTAAAGGAGACAGAGTCCTCGCACCAGTTTGATCAGGAGTCTGGAACGCTCTCCCTTTTTAGTTTGAGGACTGTCAAGCTTTTTAGGAAAGCAACTAGAAACACATTTTTTTACAGCTGCACTTAGTTAACTATTTTAGATGTACTGCTGTCTAATGTTTTATTTTTCTTCTGCACAGCACTTTGTGATCAATATCTTGAAAGGTGCTATATAAATAAAGTTTTACTTATCTCTTGTTTATATGTCAAGGCTATTTAAGTATTTGCCGCAAATAGAAAGAGAAAACCCTTGTATTCTTTATTTCTGGGTTGGTTTCTAAATGTTGTGGTTAATGGTTTTGATCCTCTGCCTTTCAGTAACAGGAAGTTTCATCTGCTTGTTATATTTTAATTCCAGGCTTGTCACATCATTTGCTAAGTATTTATGAGATATTCTATGCCAGAAACGGAGACCTTTTATTTACTCAGTCATTATAAATATGATCTTAGTCTCATGTTTGTCACTTTCTGTTCAGAACTTTGAAACATGTGGAAACATGATTAGCATTTTGTTTCAGCAACAACAAATTATGATTTGTTGCTCTGTTCTCTTGTGCAAATCTAAACAAAAGGTTGTACAAAAATCGTGGGTGTTGCCAATCTTCTTTTTGTTTAAAATGTCATCCCATTATATATTTGTTATTCCAGCATGCTATAAATTAAAGTAGAAACATAATGGAATGGAGGATTAGCTTTACAGATTGCAAAATTATAAATATTGAATCTTCTCTCAGAACGCAGTTGTTGCTGGTCTACCGCTCCATGATGTCAGTGTTTTGAATTGTTTTTTGAAGATCTGAACAAGTCTTTTACACCACAAAGTTACACTGGTTGAATCAGCTGTCGAGCAACAGCTCCCTTGTTTCATAGGGGGGGATTTTGCTAACAGACTCAGGTGGCTGGACATATTTTGACCAAAAGCTATCAAAGACCATATTTAAATCACTGTGGAGCAACTATTTCAGTAACTCTAATAATAATTTATCTGATCACTGTTATTAGTTACTGTGTTTCCCTACGTGACTTCCTTACCAGCACTCACATTCCAGAAATATTCAAATATGTGCTATCCTGGGGCGGTGTGTGGCTCAGCAGGTTGGGCGCCCGCCCCATGTGCTGAGGCTATAGATCCTCGCTTGCAGCCGGTCTGGGTCTGGTTCCCGGCCTAGGACACTTTGCTGCGTGTCATTCCCTGCTCTCTCTGACCCCTTTCCTGTCAAGCAATTGTCATATAAAGGCCACTGGAGCCCAAAAATCCTTTTTAAAAAAAATAAAAATAAAAATGTGCTATCCTTTCACCCATAAAGAGAAAAGCTTGTTTGTTTGCACTATAAACCTAAAGGTTCATATGCAGGTAAAAGGATATGTGTGCATGTTGGCAGTAAATGCTGTGCAGAGCTGCAGATTTTAATGCATTTTCCTGTGGAATTATTTCTTTGCAGTTATGTGGTCATGATGCCCAAGAAGCGTCAGGCCTTGGTGGAGTATGAAGACATGAACGGCTCCTGCAATGCTGTTACTTTTGCAGCAGAGAATCAGGTCTACATTGCAGGCCACCCTGCCTTCATCAATTACTCTACTAGTCAGAAGATCTCCCGACCAGGAGACTCAGATGACACCCGGAGTGTCAACAATGTGCTCCTACTCACAATCATAAACCCCATCTATCCTATCACCACGGTAATGTACATGCAATTACTGAATTGTTTATGTAGTTGTGTGGCACAAATCGATGCATTAAAATATACTGAACTGAACATAAATAACTTTTATTATATGTGTCATCATGATTGACACAAATAGTAATGTATCGATCTGTTTCAATTGTCAGTAAGTGCTGAAAAGTACTATTTGGTTACAGCTTTACTGCCAATATATTATACAGAAACAGTATCTATTCTTTCAATGCTGCCTTTTGTTTTATTACGGCTCATGATTTTTAGCAGCTGCATAACCAGGTCCAAACCCAAACCTTATTTCCTTGTGTGCCTACAGGATGTGCTCTACACCATTTGTAACAACTGCGGTCCAGTACAGAGGATTGTCATCTTCAGAAAGAATGGTGTTCAGGCCATGGTTGAATATCCTTTTCAAAAGTTACTTTTCTTATTTGTAGCATCTCTTTTTAAAATAATTTTGATACCCTGACATGAGTAATTTTAGATTATACATTAGCCCTCAGGTGTCATCATATAATCAGACCTCACTTTAACTCATTGCTGCTACATTTGATTCAGTCCAAAGTGCTCAGAGGGCTAAAGCCTCTTTGAATGGAGCAGACATCTATTCTGGCTGTTGCACTTTAAAGATTGAATATGCAAAGGTGAGTTTATAAGTTTTGTATGTGAAGAGTAAACCTCAGATGAGGGCAACCACATCCTAATTTTCATTTTGAAATGCGATCTTCTCTACAGCCAGCACGCCTTAATGTATTCAAGAACGACCAGGACACGTGGGACTACACAAACCCCAACCTGAGTGGCCAAGGTAACATGCAGTCCTTAACTCTTCCCTTTTTTTTTTATTCTTCCTCTTTTCCTCTCATGCCACTACATGGTACGGTTAGGGCTCTCTGCCTCCGGGGGTATTGCCTTTGATCACAAACTGATGGCATCACCATGCAGCTCAACTCAGTACTCAGAGGCAGTATTCCTGCGATGCCATCACAGTCTTCATGCATTTTTTTCACCACACAGCAGGCGCAAAGTAAGGGCATGAGGAGCAACCTGGAAGGCAACCTGAATTATAGGCTCATGCATGAGAAAAGTACAAATCACTCATCACAATAACATTATCAGATGCATTATTCTTCACATAGGTTCACATTCCCTGTAGAGCATGGCACAGCTGCACAATCACACATCCCTGCATACTGAAATAACAAAAACGGGGACTATTGCACCCTTTAGCTTTCTTTCAAACATAGTGGAGATTTGGTCATACTGTAGCTTGAACTGGATGTTGCACTTCTAAGTTTCCTTTTGAGTCTCTTGACAAACTTTTAGTTAAAGCTCCCATGAAATTATACCTGAGATAAACACAGAAATACATGTGTATCACTGTGGGTTGTGCACTAGGAATTAATTTGGCTTAAATTAATTGTATATTTTAGAAAAATAAGTTGTGAAGCAACATGTTTTGGATTCCCAAGAGTTCATGGAACCTTTCGTATGAAACGTACAGTATAATACAAATTAAGGTTGTCACAATACCAAATTTCAGTTTTGATACGGACACCATTTTGTATTTTGATACTTTCGATGCTTTTTGTACATAAATAAAATGCACTCTGTCAGTATTTTTTTAAAATTATTATTCTAAAACAGACTTTAGGAAAAATAACACAAATAATCAAAATGAATGAATACTTTGTATGGAAACAGAAATTAAGAATCAGTCAAATAAAGCAATGCCACTCAAATTAGAATGAACATGTTAGATTAAATACTTTCGAGCCAAACATTTGTAGAAAAATATAATGGATATCTTATCTAAATGAATTAAATATTGTAAGCTAATGGAATAAAAATATAAAAACAATGTGTTTCAATACATTTAATTTATATAATGTTTTGCCTTAATGGTTTATAATATATTTGAAACATTAAATGGGCAGTGGGGTAATGTCTCATATAAAATGACACGTGTGTGGCTCTTCGCCATAATATCAGTCAGATCATTTCTGCAGGCCAATTTAAACTTATTTAGATATTTTAGGAATGCGATATCACTTTCAAAAATATTTTTAAAATGCATTTATTAGCCATGGACATGTTTTAGCTCTGTGTATATAGGCTATTGTAGGTTTACTACTGGGCTGGGAGAGGCTTTGTGTTTTGTTTTTTTTTCTGACAAAACAGTACAGTGAACTGGTGAACAACATTATCAGCTGTCGTTCATGACTGAAGTCACAGAACAACCTGTCCTTTAAATCTTGCGGGATTGGGCGGCTAAAAATAAGCAGCGGGTCCCGTATTTCCTTGTCAATGGAAAGTGAACCAGAGGCTGGTAACAAAATTTAGAGAATATGATTCTAAATGAAAGGAAGGGAAATCTGACGTTGTCTCAATTCTTGTTCAAATTTAATGTGATATTGGCACATTTATTTAGTAGATTTGCTCTACATTTTAATAACTACTGATATTTAAACATCTTATAGTTTTTGGCCTCAGTTTACATGAACGTTGTTGCTACATCTCTTAGCCAGCTATATATTGGCCAATTAAGAAAATGGTGCTTAAAAACTTACAGTGGCTTGCAGAAGTATTCGGCCCCCTTGAACTTTTCCACATTTTGTCACATTGCAGCAATCAATTGTATTGGAATTACACGTGAAAGACCAATACAAAGTGGTGTACACGCGAGAAGTGGAACGAAAATCATACATTATTCCAAACATTTATTACAAATAAATAATTGAAAAGGGGGGTGCTTAGTAGAACCACCTTTTGCTGCAATTACAGCTGCCAGTCTTTTAGGGTATGTCTCTACCAGCTTTGCACATCTAGAGACTGAAATTCTTGCCCATTCTTCTTTGCAAAACAACTTCAGCTCAGTCAGATTAGATAGACAGCGTTTGTGAACAGCGGTTTTCAGATCTTGCCACAGATTCTCGATTGGATTGAGATCTGGACTTTGACTGGGCCATTCTCACACATGGATATGTTTTGTTTTAAACCATTCCATTGTTGTCCTGGCTTTACGTTTAAGGTCGTTGTCCTGCTGGAAGGTGAACCTCTGCCCCAGTCTCAAGTCTTTTGCAAACTCCAAGAGGTTTTCTTCCAAGATTGCCCTGTGTTTGGCTCCATCCATTTTCCCATCAACTCTGAACAGCTTCCCTGTCCCTGCTGAAGAGAAGCAACCCAGAGCATGATGGTGCCACCACCATATTTGACAGTGGGGATGGTGTGTTCAGAGTGATGTGCAGTGTTAGTTTTCCGCCACATATAGCGTTTTGCATTTTGGCCAAAATGTTCTATTTTGGTCTCATCGGACCAGAGCACCTTCTTCCACATGTTTCCTGTGTCCCCCACATGGCTTGTGGCAAACTGCAAACAGGACTTCTTATGGTTTTCTTTTAACAATGGCTTTCTTCTTGCCATTCTTCCATAAAGGCCAACTTTGTGCAGTGCACGACTAATAGTTGTCCTATGGACAGATTCCCCCACCTGAGCTGTATATCTCTGCAGCTCGTCCAGAGTCACCATGGGCCTCTTGACTGCATTTCTGATCAGCGCTCTCCTTGTTCGGCCAGTGAGTTTAGTTGGACGGCCTTGTCTTGGTAGGTTTACAGTTGTGCCATACTCCTTCCATTTCTGAATAATTGCTTGAACAGTGCTCTGTGGGATGTTCAATGCTTGGGAAATCTTTTTGTAGCCTAAGCCTGCTTTAAATTTCTCAACAACTTTATCCTTGACCTGTCTGGTGTGTTCTTTGGACTTCATGGTGGTGTTGCTCCCAGTATTCTCTTAGACAACCTCTGAAGCCGTCACAGGGCAGCTGTATTTGTACTGACATTAGCATACACACAGGTGCACTCTTATTTAGTCATTAGCACTCATCAGGCAATGTCTGCGGCAAATGACTGCACTCAGATCAAAGGGGGCTGAATAATTAGGCACACCCCACTTTTCAGTTAGTCATTTGTAAAAAAAATGTTTGGAATCATGTATGATTTTCGTTCCACTTCTCACATGTACACCACTTTGTATTGGTCTTTCACGTGGAATTCCAATAAATACTTTTGCAAGCAAGTTTTTCCTCCTCAGTGAGAGTGGGAGTCGCCTCAAGTTACACTCGCCAACCTCAGTGACTACGTCACACTTGCAGGCCTCACCAGACTTAGAGACTGGTATACCGTGTAACCCTAATACAAATACACTCAAGGGTATGTTTTTATTTTAATCTATTTAACTTTGTCATTATGTCACATACAGTGTATTTCCTGCAGTTCTGAAATTTCAAATCAATTTCAAATCTATTTCTTTGTTAACATTAACACATTGAAATTTTCTTTTTGATGCATTTCATCACTTTATGCAAGACTTGATTAGGTGACACCTTCTTATTTTTAAAGGTGGGGGATACATCATTAGATATTACTGTTTGATTTTGGGAGAAAATAATAACTTCTGCCATTAAACATGCAGTTCAGTTTAATTCAGCTTTATTTGTATAGCGCCTATTCACAATAAAGTAATCTCAGGGCATTTTACAGGCAAAATGTATTCAAGCAAACTCATTGGGATCATGTTAAAATAAATCCACATAAGTCCAATTTATAAAAACAGTGCCCATACAAGCTAAGCTAACTCATGAAAATTATGGAAAACCAACAGATTGCACCTCAATCCTCCACACTGAGTTGCATAGGGTGGCAAGCGACTGTGGAAAGAAAAAAAACCCAAAACTCCCCTTTTAACAGGAAGGAAAAACATCCAGCAAAACCTGGTTCAGGGAGGGCAGCTGTCTGCCTCAGCTCTTTGGGGTGGAGACAGTTGGAGTAGTGATGAATTGATCTCAAAACTTTAATTGTCTATGCTTGCTTATTCCATTGTGGGGTCATGGTGTACGAGCTTGTTTTGAGGCAGATAATGTTCCTGCTTTTTAAACTCATAATGTATTGGCAACCAGCTATAGGCTGCGCTATGAGCCGTACACCCGGTCCTTTTTTTGTCACTACCAAGGGGCAACTTCCAGCGGCAAGGAGAGGCAGAGGGGCGCACACAAGCAAAACCTTGGTTTTTAGCCGGCTATCACTTGCACATTTAGCTTGCCTATGTTTGTTGGCTCCCATTAGCTCAAGGTTGGCGCTTAGCTATGGGCAGTTGGTGTCAATCATCCGCTTCCCTGCTCACAGCTCCCCTCTATTTGTCCATTTCTGTATTTTCCGGGAGTGACTAGATGCGTGACACTGCCGAGACGGTGACGGAGGGAACCTCCCATTTGACTTAAAGTTTTCTATAAGCAAATGAGGCGGACAGTCTGTCCATCTATATTAACCGTCAATGGTCACTACGCGCAAAAAAAAGCCGCCCAAAGCCACGTTGGGTATCTTTTGTGATTGGTTAGTTTGTAGCCACGTTTATCCAGGTGTTGTAATGACATTTACGGACTTCCCCCAGCTGGGGTATTTCTGGGAAACAAATCCTCCCATTTTAAAAACAACAACAATGGACCAAATCGAAGAGAGGCTAAGCGAGGAAGTGAGGCGCTATGTGCATCTATATGACAGCGGCAGTGTGCATTATAAAGATGCACAGATGCCTTCAAATTCAAGAACCGGTCCAGCTGTCAGAATTTAAGGCCGGAATTGACCATAGAGTGCAGACGAAACTCTGCGCTGTGATTTCCTAGCCTGTCAATGGCCCTAGCCTTTACTAGCCATTGCGACCCCTCCTGACTTGGATGAAAACTAAAGCACATTTTCACAACAGAGTGCGCGCTAGTGTAAAGGCAAAACGCACGCAGGACAGCCGCAATGACGCCCGCAAGAGAGCGCTGGAGTCTGCAGAGGCCTTTAGGCCTTTAAACCAAGAAAGTTGTGTCTTGTCTTCTAGACTTTCTATTATTTTGCTGACCTGTGACCTTAAATCAGGCTAGTATGTCCCTACTCTGTCCCCACTGGCTGTCCACGTATTGCAACCTACGAACATATAGTTTCAAACAATCCCAGACAACGTGAGGCAGCCATAATTAAGATCAAGCATATTATTGGCCTTGGAACTTCTATTAAATGATCAGGATAGGTCCATAGTTCAACATTCAGTCCCCTATCAAGCTAGAAGCTTAATTATGACAGTTGCTCGATAGAGAAAGAATCCTGATTTCCATTATTTGAAACTCTTTTACAGATACATGATTTACTTTAGTGTAGCTTTGTGTCTGTTTTAATTTTTTTTCATCTTTTTATTATTTATTTCCTTCCAGACACTGTAGGGGTGAGACTGCCATTAGTCCATTAGATTATTATTCATAAGGCTTCGATGAAATTGTGAAATAGTAAGATGCATCACTTTTTTCTTTTTTTTCTTTCTTCTTTTAAATATTTTGATTTTAAAAGGACAGTATTTGTAACTGTCCTTGATTAACTCACTTCCAATATCCATTACTAATGAAACAAGAAAAATTTGATGTAGCTAGTTCACTGCATTTACAGGTTCAATCTTATTCCAAGAGTGGAATAAGATATCAAAATAAATCAGATAAATTGATATTAATTCATATGTAAAGAGAGAAAATAGATAATACAAAATACGTAAATGAATGAGTGAATAAAAGCAAATAAATTATTAAGATTCATTTGATATTAAAAGATAAAATGATCAAGGCCAGAAGTGGTTAGTCTCAGATTTGGGACAACAGGCATCAAGAATTTAATGCAGGTGTCTGCATATTTTGAATCACAACGATAACATAATTCTAACAAAACTATCTGCAGCAATGCTCTTGTTTTGAGCACATGACTTGATGCTATCAGCCAATTATTTTAAGTGATGTATAATCCTGTGGCACAGCACATGTTAGCACTATCCTGCCAGCTTATCTTTAATTATTCCATGTGTCAAGATTGCTGTGTTAATAAAAGTTCTTTGAGATAGGATGCAAACTGCATCAACACCAAAGTGTGCAGCGTTCGTCTCTAGGACTGAATGTGAATGCACATGCTTGGCAGTAAATGTTGCAATACCTATTGTTTCTCCCTTTCCAAGTTTGGGATGAAGCTTTGACATTGCCTTGTCCTCTGGTTGGTGCTCGTCAGATTTCTTAAGCTCAGCCATTTACATGCAACAGATTGCCATATTAAGTTCCTCCTTTTGCGCTCAGTCAATATTTCCATTATTCTGATGCATCTAAATTGGATTATTTCCCCCACCTCTAGTATGAAGTGTAGTATTTTTTCTTGTGCACAACCAGGACTTTAACATGTACATTGCAAGTTTAATGCAAGTTTTTGGCTAAGCATAATTTTATATCATATTTTTTTTTGTGTTCTGTAATTTGTGCTACTTTGCAACCCAGAGGTACTCCTTATGTCCTTACTCTACAAACTCATACAGGCTTATTTCAACTTCTATGCAGACACAGCGGGCTTTAACGCTGCAGCATAACCGCAACCACCATCTCAACTAATTTAAATCTGTTCTGTGGCGCACATTGGACACAGTGGGGCATCAAATACCGGAACACAACTTCAACTCAGTACTTCCTTATCCAGAGCTCATCATCACCCATATCTCCACCACCTGACATGGAAGTCATTTTATTTTTGGGTGGCAGACAGTAGCCACGTTTTCTCCGAGACCACGCGAACAGACACCTCGCATATTCATCACAGTCTGACGTTGATAGATTGATAAGCATCTACCGCAGCCTCTTGGTCAGTACAGCACATCTCATCTGCAAAGCCCTGAGGAGTCACCACCCTGACACAACATATTGATGATGAGGGCGGGAGTCTGGTGTGTGGTCATAAGTCACACCTCCTAGCTCTCTGGATGTGCCGGCCATAACACAACCACAGGGAGCAACAGAGGAGTTTTCAGACACAGTCAGCCCGACCAGGGAACAGATGACACCACATACTGGGGCAGTAAACAAATAAGAGGCCATTCTCTCTGTCAGACGCTAATACTCCTCTCCACCTTCCTGTGCCGAACACAACATGACAACACAGCGATGAATATCCGAGGCAACACACAGCCGAGCCGCCATGACAGAACATCACCACGCAGATATTCCAGATGACTTATTGTCAAGCACTAGATGCTTTTTCACTTTCCAAGCAGCTGACAGCTATTAAAGCAAACAAACAAGCATCACGAGAGCACCCAGTTTTACACAAGAAGACAGGGGGGCCTACGAAGACACAACCATCAGACACCTGTCAAGCATACAAGCACAGAGGCAAACAGGTCACAGATCCTTTCCCAAAGCTTTCTACAGTTATGGACTCTGGTGTTCTGTTTTTCCCTGTACCTTCCTCCCCATTTCCCTCCTCTTTTCTCTGTGCTGTTCTTGTGTTGTTTCTGCGTTGTTTCATTTTTCCCTTTTTTGCACTGGCCCATAGTGATGCCTTTAACGCCTCCCGTGTGATGCAGGTTTGGCTCAGTGTGTCTGTGGACTGACAGCCCACTCTCAAATGGTGCAAATGCCCTGCTTTGTGGTCAGAGCACGGTAAGATGGAAATGAGCCTCTCATAGCAACTTTCAAAACAGACCGGCAGCAAGTCAAACCCAACTATGGACTTCAGAATGTACTTTTCTCTTTGGTGGTGGGGATGCAAGGAAGGAAAGAAGAAACAAAACACTGAAGAGGGAGAATGAGTTAAGGCTGGAATCAGAGGTTGGCGGGTAGCATCCTTGCTGAAGACTGCCCCCTACCTGCCCACTGTGTCCCATGCTTCATGTGTGGTGCTGTAAGTACTGAAATGAATGAATGATCTGACTTGATGGTGAACGTTTCAGAGTTTATGTGAAATTGGATCAACTTGGCTGAGTCTCATTTTAGACTCAGTCTCATTTCCACTTATTTCCTCTGAAAATTTTCTTTCCGTAAAATAATCTGCTGCAGTTTATGACTGATTTACTGCGTTCTTTTGGGTTTTAAAGCCCCCTAGTGTTAAAGAGAATAATTCTGCAACGTCTTAATGAGGAAGAATTTTAATTTGCAAATGTGGATTTTTGTTTTTTGTTTGATTTACAGCTGGTATTGATTTTGGTTTATCTTAAAATTTCACCCCAATGACACATTTTGACATGATTATGGGAATTTATTTATTTATTTATTTTTTTACGCTCCAGGAATAATTTAATCAAGGTAATTTATGTTCACATTATGATCAACAAAGAAAATATATTTTAATTTCAGAGTATATCTTAATAAAATTCACACTCCTTTTGAAGAATGATGCTTGTAATCGAAGTTCCCGTTGTTGACTGATCCCGCACATCCCATTTGCTTGCCTGTGTGTCTTTATAGATACAATCAATCAGTCTGCAATTTAAGGCCATTTTTTTATATTGTTACACCTCCTTCATTGCCACTCAACCCACTTTCATAACATTTAATTACTACCAGACTTCATATATTCTTGCATCTTAGAAATATTTTGGTTATAGGTAAAATTTCATTTAAAATAAGTTTCTTTTTAAAAAAAGAATTAAGTTTATTTTTTCCCCCTTGTTTCTGGTGATCTCAAGGTGACTGAAGTAATTAGTTTTACCTCACAGATGACCCGGGTGTTTAAGCTGCAGCTCGAGGCTGTCCTGGAGAAAATCTGTGGGGGGGG
>JAPMNP010724993.1:0-12394 GCA_029874935.1 Atherina boyeri
ACCATAGTATACGTTAGTATTATAATTTATTTTATTTCATCCATACAAAACAGCCTCAGCCTTGTCGGCACCGCTGTGTTGTTAGCCGGTATCAGCTCTGAAAACTGTTAGAAAAGTCCGACGTTCCGCTACAATTACGTATTTCCGGTCAAAAAACCAGGAAGTGTGAAAAAGGTCTATAACATGATTTAGGGGCTGCAAATCCGTTTTTGAAATGAGAATATCTTGGCTAAATTACGGTTGTAAGTGATAGAAATATTTGAAATGAACATCATTTTTTAATGTCTTGCAACATATCAGCACCATTTAATGATAATTAAAAATAAAGATGATACATAATTCTTACATACGGCACCTTTAAAGTGCATAAAAGCACGAGTTCTGCATTAAACATCAAAATAGGAGACAACTCAAAATTCTAATAATATGAAAGGGAAATTTTCTGATTGAATAGAAAAAGTCAATTAGGCCGCATCATGTACAATGAGCTAATTCTGGACTGTAACGAAGAGCATCAACAAGTTAATATCACTATAGGTTTAGCAGGCCTAGTTTTGATTTTCTTGTTTTTGGTATAAATTAATATCTACCTCTTACAAGCACAAATTAGCAAGAAAAAAAAGAGCATTACTAAACATGCAAATCTTCCATAAAGCCTTTTTCTCTATAAGGTCACTCTCCACACCATGCTACAGGCAGAGGCAGTGGAGGCAGTTTACAGTTGGAGGAGAGTTGACGCAGAACGCCGTGGTTGCAAAAGGAGTGAGTCCTGCTCTTGGTGGGGAGAGGGGGAGGGGGAGGAGGAGAAATAGGAAGGGGAGGAGGAGAGGCAGGTGGGGGGGAGGATGGATTTTTGATTGGAGGAAGAAGAGGAGCAGGCTGGAAACTGAATAGAGGAGATGAAGGGGAGGACAGTGGGGAGGAGAGGGTGGATATTGTGGAAGGGGAGGTGGGGGAAACTGGTTCAAAACCAGAGAGGGAAGAGGAAGAACCTGATACTAAAACAGAGGAAATAAAACAGAATTACTAAAATAAATCAAAGAATAAAGATGGGAAAGAAACAAGCTACTGCTTCTGTCTGCAACTATATTTCTAAAATTCTGTCATATTCTATATCAAGGAATAAAAGTAAATAAATCAATAAAATGTATAAATACTACCATCATGTGCTACTGAAAATAATCTTAACTTAATTTCAGAGAGGCAGAGCTTCTCAGATGTAACTAATGAGCAAAAATAAGAATATGATAACTTAAAAGTTGTGAAAAAGAAAGCATGCCCTCTTTGAAAAATAAATCAAATGTATTTGGTATATAGAAGAGTTCAATGTCCACTCAATGACTGCCAGGTGTCCTGGTCCTGTGGCAGCAAAGCAAACCTAGGTAATCAGTCAATATCACGAGTATCTGGTTTTGACTTTCGGCCTTGTCCCATGCCCACAGAGATTCCTCCTTATTCTCTGAGCCCTTTATCATGACATTATACACTGGATATAGGGGAATCTTCAGTCTTTCCAATTTTACATCGAGGAACATTTTTTCGGAATTTGATCCCCAATTTTTAGACAGTTTGTCTTAGATTGACAAATCTCTGCCCACCTTCACATCTGAGAGGCTCTGCCTCTCTGAAATACTCCTTTTATGGCCAATCGTGTAGTTGACCTGTTGCCAATTAACCTAAATATTTGCCAAATGCTCCTCCAGTTGTTTCATATTTGTACCAATTATTTCCCAACCTTTTTCTGCCCCACTTCCAACTTCTTAGAGATGTGTTGCTATAATAAAATTAAAAATGAGTTCACATTTTCCATGAAGAGGTAAAATGTCTCAGTTAACTTACAATTTTTATGTTCTATTTGGGAAAAAATATTGGTTTATGAGATTTGCAGTCGTCGTATTCTGTTTTTCCTCTCATTTTACCCAGCTTCCCAACTTTTTTTAAATTCAGGTTGTGGTTTTTGGGACCTCGGAAAGACCTGATTTTAGTTATATATGAAAAATGCCAGCTCTGAAGAATTGAAAGGGAGTATGCTTTCTTTTTGACATGGCTGTAGGTGAAGGAAGCAGGAGGCTCTATGTGTGTAAATGTGTGTGCACCTACCAGTCTCAGGGTCACTGAAATCAGGCAGAGTCATGGCGTTGAGCTGCCGTCTGTCTGCAATAGCTCTGTCCAACAAGCTGCTGCCGCGGCCTGAATCACTGCCACAAACAAACGTGTATGTACACATGAATCACAAACACATTGACCAAACTAGGTTACTGAACTGTGTATTTTTCTAAGCAATTAAAACCAAGAAACAGGAAAAGCATTTGGTTTTTTAGCAATCTAACAATCATCCTAGTACATCTTTTTTCAGTGTAAAATATGATCAAGTCATTGATGAATTAAAGAAAGATCTACAATAAATTTAAAATGTTAATCTTAAATTTTAAAATGCTTCAGCTGCTGCCATTAGTGCTGGAATCTGATTTAGTATTTGTGAACATGGGTAAATGTGTTTGCTAATGCAAATATATATATATGTGTATGTACCTGGGGTTGGTAAGGTTGTAAAAGCTCTTCCAGATCTGTAGCATGTGTTTACAGGTCAGCAAAGCTTCCTCTGGTCCTCGACACATCGCCTCCAGCTTCACTTTGGTGTACAGCAGACTACATAAAACATATGTACAGTGAATTAATGCTCTGACACATGATCCAGCCAAACAAAGACACTCGTGTGTGTCTGACATGAAATGCTGTTGAGGTGTGTGGGGCTCACTTAAAGTTCTCGGGGTACTCAGACAGGGCCATCTCTATAATATTGAGGCCATCGTGGTAGTGTTTCTGGGCAGAGAGGAGTAGGGCCAGCAGGTGGAGGGAGTGGACATCGTCTCCTTGAAGCTGCAATGCCTGACGAACATAACCTAACGCCTCAGGGATCTACACACAAAACACACACACACACACTACAGGTTTTCACTAGAGTTGGGATGAAATGCACTATGCCAAATGAAAGATATGAAACTCCTTAATGCTCCAACTTTGACTGTCCGGCTTTTATGTCTCAAACATGGGTCATATTTTCTTACTATATGCATTTTGTTACCTGTCTGGAAACAGCAAGCTGCAGAGCTAAGTAGAAAGCTGCAAGATGGTCAGTAGGAGACAGACTCTGAGCTCTACAGATGAGAAGAGAAAGAGAATGTGTTCAGACACGTGGAATAAAAAATTAAACGACACTCAATGAAACTTTAAAGATCCCTGTGGGGAAATCAGGTCAGACCAGTAGAAAATGGTAAGAGGGAGCAAAGACAACAAAGTAGGAAAAAAGAAAAGAATAGAACATTCAAATATTTGGACACTTTTATCAACCATAGTATTGTGGTAAGATAATATCAATTAATGCAGGAAAGTCAAAGCTCAAACCGTTGAAAAGCTCCCAAAGCTTTCCTCTGATAGTCCTCTTGAGTGCTTCGCAATGATGCTGATGAGAGAAACGGGGAAACAAATCAGAGACGAAGAACACAATTGTGACATGTGTCCACAGAAAATTGCTACGTTGCTTGTTGTGTGTCAACAATT
Organism: Atherina boyeri; assembly: GCA_029874935.1. Lineage (NCBI taxonomy): Eukaryota > Metazoa > Chordata > Actinopteri > Atheriniformes > Atherinidae > Atherina > Atherina boyeri. The sequence goes on from JAPMNP010724993.1 coordinate 3,562, forward strand.
TTGTCCATGTTCAAGTACTTGTTCAATAAAACAGGTTTTAGATAATCCACATATAGATATAATTAGGTATAAGATAGCCGATCTCTAACATGGATCTCGTTCTGCACATTTTCCATAGAGCTGCATCTTTTCCATTAGAACAACAAACTCTAATTTTAAATAAATAGGATTAGATAATATGCAACCAAAGTCAGTGAGGTGAACAGAAAAAAAGATGCCCACAAAAAAAAAACATTTAAAAAAGTTTAGTACTGAGATAGTTGAACAAAAAATAGACTTGCATTTAAAGCCAAACTTATTACAACATATTCAAAATTTCCATGTATGGAATAAATATGTTATTCAAATACTAAAAGTACAAGTAATATGAGTAAATTGTAATTCAAGTACAGTAAAAAAAAAATTAACAAAAATTAAAACGGGATCCGTGTGTAAAGAACCATGTTCAAGTTGAAGCTGAAACATTCTTTTTTTTGTTTTTATTTATTTTTGGCATAGCTGCAAAATCCTCGGATATCTAAAATATGACCTTGACTTCATTCTGATATTTGCAAAACAGCAAGACCAAAAAAGGTGGGAAGTCACTGGGTGGACCTACAAAATGCACATTTTAAATAGTTGTGTGTCATTTTGGTGTAAAATATGAACCTAAATGGTATTTAAAGGAGCCAAATAAATGGATTAGCTATAGAGATGAGTGGAAGTGTAAAGTATCATAAAAATGAAATTACTATAGAATTTGTATTTATGTATGCATGTATGTCTGAATGTAAGTGTAGAGCTTGATTAAATGTTATGAAGTTAAAGATTCAGATACACATACTGTGCTGACTTACCATCAGTAGCTTTGAGGCTGTAAACCAGGCCGATAGCCAGGTAGCCTTTGGCTCTGAATTCAGCTGCTTTTTCTCCCATGTCAATCACCATCTTCCCGAAGCTCTCTCCTTCATCCAACTGAATTGTGGTTGAGGGGACATATAAAATCACACAAAGCGAAAGAGATAGTAAAGTTGTTGAGGCAGCGCATTAGCAGATATTAAGGACAAAGTCACCCAAAGTGTTTGCCCCCTTAAGGGACAGCTACAGAGGCTGACATACTTAATCAGTCTGTGTTAATGAGTGCAGTGTGGCTCTCACCCAGTGCAGAGGTCCAATGCACAGTTTGACAGCCAGCAGTGGGATGGTGGGGTCATCGGGCTTCAGGCGAATACACTCCTTTAGGACTTTAACAGCACGAGCTGATTTCCCAGCTGCCATTAGTGACAAGGCGAGTTGGTACCACAAATGAAACTCCTCAAAGGCAAACTTCATGGCTCTCTCCAAACACTGGAGAGAAAAGGAAAACAACACATTTTCCAGCATCATCACAACTTAAATCTGTTACAGGACATTGTCAAAAGATGCTGGTTAATTCAGAAATAAATGTCTGCAATAAAAAAAAAAAGTAAAGAGGGCTATAATCCCATGTGGGTACATCATTTTCCCCCAATCATTATGAAGGAGACTACACAGCCCACTAAGGGATTATTCACCTCTGACAACATCTCATACTGCCCCCTCCTGCCCAGAGCTATAGTCAGGAGGTCATACACCACAGAGGCGGACTGTAGGCTGATGATCCGATCATTGTTGTGTTCAGGAATCCTGCTGAGGACAGCATCTCGGTTGGCCTGAAACATACACACACACAAACAGCTGTAAATAATGCTTTATATCAATCTTTATTAAGATTTGCTGCTCTCTCTGAATTGGTATTACCATGGATTCACTGATAAGCAGTAACAGCAAAGCTTCCTCTGTGTTCTCCTGAGGGCAAAAAAGACTGGAAAACGCAGTAGGAAAAAGATTGAGTTAGACAAGGATGAGAGGGGCATGAAAGTGATAAGACAGACAACCGTTTGTTAAAATATGTACTGCAACTGATTTTGCTATAAAGCAATACTAGTTATTTTCCACTATATTTTCTCAGTAGCACTAATAAACATCCTGGTTGTCACTTACTTCTCTCCTGAATACACTCGCGGACGTCGACTCAGGCTGTAGTTTTTGCTGTGAGTGTGTCCTTGCCGTGTATTATCGTCCAGCGGTGACACTGTGGGTGGATCTTCCAGTGGAGACCAGTAACTCTGTTCACACATTCCTCTGAGCAAGATCTCTGCAAGCTGTCTGGCGATGGTCTAAATGCACAAACACAATATGTGACAAACATATTCTGGCCCAAACACAACAGCAGTTTGTTTACTCCATGACTACTTCTGATTTAAATATACACAATCTATAATCTGGATCTTGTTTGACATTCAACAAAAACTAAATCACTTCTTTCTTATGCCATATTTTGTATCTAAATGAGAGGAAATAAACATCATGTCATCATGGTTTATCCAAGCTGGCTAAAAGGCTGAGAGGACTCTAGATATTGAAGCAGTGTAACTATACATATGGAAATAGTTGTGTGTTTAACAGTCCTGTAAACAATCTTATAAAAATTCTAGGAATCACACAACAGCAGCAACATCTGAGACCAAAACAAACATAATCAAAACCTAATTCGGAAGCCTGTCAGTGAATCATAGTTTTCCATCTGTAGGAAGTCAATTAAATGTTTACTCAGGTCTGGTAAGATTTTTTAGAAAGCCATTGCTTTTTATCTAGTGACTGTTTGACAGCAACTCACATGTACTAACATAAACTGCTAAAACGTGGAACATAAATGCCACATCACTTCAGGTTTGCATATAAACAGTTAAGTGTCTCATAAATAATGTTCAAGATCTTTCACCTTTACGTTTAGAACTGGTCAAAGTTTTGGAGGATAAAATAGAGTGGAAGAGGCCCATTGTAGGAATGCATTAGGGAGTGATCATTAATGCCACTTAACACATTTAAACTGATTCATATTCTTATATTTAAGAATGTATGTTCATTATATGCATACATGCAATACCATTATAATATAATCATTACATATAATATAATCAAAACATCCAAATGAGGAGCCTGAAGGAAACTAAATATAAATATAACCAAATCTGCTATCAGAGCAGACAGCTTCTCAGTTGATTCCTCACCATGCGCAGGTTCTGGGTGGTTCTGGTCTCAACAGCCCGAAGAATCTCTCGAAACCTGCCTACGCCTTGTGTCAGGTTGCTATGACAACACAGAAAGGAAACAGGCAGAAAGTACTTGTGAGACACTTCAGAGTTGTCACATACGCTAGAGCTTCTCGGAAACATTTCCAAGTTTCCATCAGTGTGGAAATGTGAGCGCGGATGCATATGAGGATGTTTCTGCAGAACCAGAACTCTGACAGATCATGATGACACTGATCATGCCTTCAAGCCTCCTCTGAAAACTGAGGACTACACAACACACATCTGCTTGTGTCAGAACTTTAATGTTTACACGAACTGCAATATTCTAATGTGCGTAAAACAGCATTTTCTTACCAACTAAAGATAAATAAGCTCATATTGTTTGCATTATTTAAACATATATCAACTTTAAATCACACTATTACATCCAGCTGTGTTTAGTTGGCACCAAATCTTGTGATCAGAAGGATGCTTTTTCCAAAGCAACTCTGAAGTTTAGGAGCAGTCTTCCCATCTCTCAGCTACCACAAATATCTTCAAGGCTAAATTAAAAACTCATTTATTTTTCAAAACCTTGGGGTGTTCTTAATTTTTCAAAAACCTTTTTATTCTCATTTATTTAAATTAATACATCTGCTTTTTATAAATATTTTATTGCATTATTGTCTCTACTTCTGAAAATTGTTTAGCACTTAGGTCAACTTTGTTTTTTTAAAAGAATGTGTCCTACAAAAATAAATTGATTTGACCTTGCAGTCATCCTCTAACAAATATTGTAAATTACTTTTAAAGCAGTTTTACATAATTCTTCTCTTTAGTGAAGTCCTTTTTCCCCTCTTTGTTTTAAAAAAACAACACCATTAGAATAAAGAAGCATATTTTGGGTCAAGTGAGAAATTAGTTTTGCTCCATGTGTTTATGGAAACAGATGGACTTTAAGGCAGTGGTGGGGAACCCTGGACCTCGAGGGCCACAGTTCTGCAGTTTTAAATGTTTCCCTGCTCCAGCACACCAAATCCAAATTAACAAGTCACTGTGCAGAACTTGATAAGCTGTTTGATTTGATTTGATTAGATTCAGAATCATTACTCTTATTAAAAAAAGGTGCCAATTCCAGCAGGGCTGAGACAATATGCCTTTCTCCCGATTACATTCTTCTATGATTTTTTGTAAGTGCCGATTAAATTTCAATTTCGATTCTTCAATATTGCAGATTTTTATTTTACTATAGCATTGAAAAGATATTTAATCTCCTGAATGTTCTACTTCCCACATTTTAAACCTTTACAACAGAATGAATGAAAAATATACACTTTCTGAAGTAAACTGCTACATAGTTAAACATACTTCATATTAAAGGGAACGTACACTATTTTTCAAAGCCTGGACTGCATGTTTAATTAAATTTTTTTATTTTTTTTAAATCGATTTTTTTATTTTAAAAAAAATTATTCATAATTGTTAAACAAAGAATTGCAATTCTTCTGTGAATGTATTTCTCCCACCCCTATAAAACATCACCACTCTGGGAACTGTTTTGAATTGAACCTTATATCATTAAACCATGTTCACACTTTTCAGCATTTATACATAACTGCTGCTTTTTATAACCACAACTCCAAAGTGGGTGAAAAGTGCCCACAAAAGCTGAAGCAACTGATGACCTTTTTATGCTTGAAATCAGTTCAATATGGACCAAGAGCAGCATGAACTGCGTCAAACACTTTCCTAAGACTCTGCTCTCTCAGTCTTATAGAGTATATCTATTTTCTACCACCTGTTTCCATCTCTTACCCGTTCTTGAAATGGATGACGTGGGCCCTCTGCAGGCCTGTCTCTAGGAAGTAGCCAAGTTCCTGGTCCTGAGCTGTTGGTCCAGGCTTTGGGCTGCGGTTCTGCATTCCTGCTGATAATGCCTACAACAACACACATACATAGAAACAAAGAAAAAAAAATCATGATTAATCACAGAAGGTTTTTTCCTGATTGTTTGCCAACACAGATCAATTTATTCAGTCTAAAATAGACCACAGATCAGGTCACGTACAATAACACAGAGGCTGATTTCAAGCTTGATAAATGGCTGCTGCTGACAGAACAAGAAGTGGGTTAACTAAAATAACAGACAGAGACATATTTATAAGAGGTGTAAAATGAACACTAAAAAAAAACTTTCATACACAGTTTTAGACATAGTTTCACATGAAGCACTCTTTCTGGTTATTTAAAGTTGGACCTTAGTGTATTGTTCTTTTAAGCAGCTTTTAAAATTAATCAAACGGAATTGCGGATAAAATTAAATAGCAATAAAGCATGAAATTTAAACCAAAGAGTCAAGCTACTGTCTTCTGAAGCTTATATATAGTTAATGTGCTTCGGTAATCTCACACTTTATTGAGTAAAATGTTGGTTGGCTGGTCCACTGGATTATGAATTCATGAGTGTATTGAGAGTAGCAAGACACTCATATAAACTAGTTACAATCTGATACCGATAATGCATATCTCATCCATTTTCTATTTCCATTTATTACAATGTAGGGTTGGGGGGGGCTGCAGGCAAAAAGCATGGTACATCCTGTACAGGCCGTCAGTCCATCACAGGGCCAACACAGAGAGACAAACAACCACTCATACTCACTCCTGGAAAGGAAGAAGCCGGAGTAATCAGAGCAAACCCACACATACATGAGGATGAAATGCAAACTCCACACAGAAAGGCCACAGCCAAGGCTTGAACCAGAAACCTTCCTGCTATGAGGCAACTGTGCTAACTAACACACCCTCGTGCAGCCCATGCATATTTTGCGGATTTATCCATCAATTAAAAAACAAAAGCCAATTATATAAACAAAATCTAGTTGCATTACAAGACCCAAAAAGTTTTTCAACTCCTGTAACTCATATTTCTATTTGCTTCAGTCATAAAACCCCTCTCCTATATTTAGTATCTATTTTTTTTATTTAAATTCAGAGAATAATTCTTAACAAAAATCCTATTAAACTAAAATCTTCTGTTGTACTTTATTCCATCTGTGCATATTCTCAGATACTCTCTGATTAAAGAGTAAGAGCTTTGTTGGTTGCCCAGAAGCACATAAATCAAACTGGCAGATAGTCGGCAGAATATTCATTACATGCCCACTTCTGAGCACTTCAGAGTCCAGATCACTAACAAGATATCTGGCAAACCCTTGAGTATCAAATATGCCAATTCCCCACCCTCAAAGACACACCTTCTCAGCTTCTTGCAGGTACAGCAGAGCGATGTCTCCTGACTTTTCATAGCAGGTGATTATCTCCTGATCCCGCCCTGTTGCGCTCCTATTGGACGATGGAGACTCTGTGTTCTTATTTGACAGAGATGGAGAGGCAGCTGGGACCTTCTCCAGACACAAGCCTGGGAGGAAAGAGAGGAGGAGAGAGTGATCAGGATGACAAGAAAATAGATTAAATGTGACAGAGGCCATGAGCCAACTGTCAGTGTCGGGTATTCATTTAACAGTTTTTGACATTGCGATGATCATCCTCTCTTACTAGTGAAGGATTTTAAACCAAACTGTCTTATGCCTCAAAACTTAATCAATTATTCTAAACATATCTGACAAGTCAAAGTTAGTTGAGAGAAATAAAAAAACAAAAAAACAAATCCAGTTTCATCAGAGCTTTTAGTCAAAAGTAGCACTGCCCTGCCACCATGTGGACAGAAGAAGAACTGCATAGGACTGAGGATGTGGAAGATGACATTAGAAGGTCATGATGCTGGAGTGTGTGTATGTTTACCTTTTGTGGCGTAAGCCTCTGCTATCATGGACAACCTGTACACAGGAGCTCCCCCCAGCTGCATGTCATCCAGGTTCACCCTGCTGTAGTGACCTGGCAAAACATCAATCATCCATTTAGTTAGATGGCCTCACTAATCAGAAAGCAAACGCATACCGAGACAAAAAAAAGGCAGAAAAACAAAGTTTTGTTTACCTAAAGCATCTCGGTATTCTCCCTCCACATAACTTAGTTTAGCCATCAACAGACTGGCTTCCTGGATGTAATCAGCCTGGAGAAAAGTTGGATTTAAAGCCTTAAATTTTTGCATGAACCATACAGTCATACAATTAAGTTAATCATCTTTTCTTTCAGGGTTACCTTGAGGTTTCCTCTGTCCAAAGCAGCAGTGAGGTGTTTCCTGACTTCCACCAGTTTTGGCCGTGGGCCTCTGGGACTCGCACCCTGTTTGATGGGATTCTCCTTCAGGTACGTCTGGAGCTTGCATTCCCCCAACAACAGTTCACCCAAGTCATCTACACACACAAACACACACATAATACAAAATATTTTAAAAGCAATCGTTCTGAGACAAATAGTCCTTAAACATCATACATTCACCACCTCGACAAGCATGAGTAAAAAAGGAATAATACAGCACAACAAAATCAAAGACAAACTACTAAGGTCAACCTGCAGCAAAGCAAAAATAGCACAGCTTATTCACAATAATGCAATCAGGCCAATTTAAAATGGTCTCTTTAATAGTTGCCCAGTTAGGATTTAACAGAAAATGTAAATACAGAGAAACACTGCTTTGCTTACACACATCCAGGCAGAATTATGCACAAATCACAAATCCCTCAACCATGCGAGTGTGTGTTTAGATAATCATAGCTGTAATGATTTGTAATCCTGTCACTGATCCCTGTTAAGAAATCAGCTGCAACGATTCAAGCTTTTCTTGTCACAATGAACCACAGGTTACTGATTCATGCAAAATAGCTGCTTTTAAATGACCAATTTTAGTCTCCAATGTGATCACATTCTTTTCATGTGGTAAAATCCAAATATCTTAATATAAAGATGGAAACATACAGCAAGAAGTCAAATCAGAAGGCTTACACCCAGTTTATTGTATACATAGTTTACATAGTTTACATGCTCAGTATTTTGGCATTTCTTTTTATCACCCCAAGGCTTTGTGCACCTGCAGATTGAAACTTTAAGCCCTTTCAACATATTGTGCCCAAATCTCAGAAGTAACTGGATTGACAGACATGGAGTAGTCAAACCTTTGTATAATATCTTTGCAGCAAGTGATTAAAACTTTGACCAGCAGATGTAACCAGACACTTAATATAGTTTTTATATAGAGGACTTTTCAAGTAACATGCATTCCCTCTCACATAGATATGGCTTTTTTAGGGCTCAGTGTTTTGCCCAAATTAACTTCAACATGCATCCTGGACAGGAGGAAATAAAAAAGGCTATAAAAATCTGCTGATTAGTGGAGGACCTGCTCTATATCATGAGCCGTAACTACGGGGTCTCTCCGCTTTTAGACTCGTCTTCAGGAATGCAACCCAGCCAGATTGAGATCAGGTGACTGAAAGTGTCAATGAAGCATTTTTCCCCCTTTTCACCTTGAAAATGTTTAGGTTGCATGTTTGATACAGTTGCTCTGCCAAATGCTGATGTCATCTAGAAAATTTGACTCCATTTGAACCCGCAAAACTCAACTCTGTCTGACCACAGAACCTTCCGTTCTGTGGTTTCCACTAGTTTCCTGTTCAGTAAAATCATAAACAGTCATCTAGTGAACCAATAACAGGTTGTTTACTTTCTTATTTCCCTCATCGTGATAGTTAGCCTACTTGTGTTTAAATCCGTTCTGACATTTTTTTATTCTTTTACTTTTTAATGCTTCTTTTGCACCCCACTGTAATGCTTTAATGTTTTATGTAAAGCACTTTG
>JAPMNP010724997.1:0-10828 GCA_029874935.1 Atherina boyeri
AGGAGTAGAGAAGACGATGGAGGATCAAGACCTATGTGCTGTAGTGGGTTGCAGTGCTAAGAAGAGAGATATTGGTATTAGCTTTCATAATTTACCGCAACACTGGCTCCGCCCACAACGCAGAGGCAAATAGCTAATGAGCTACTGTCGCTCTGCAGTCCTGGAAAATAGCTCATGTTTTGTGATTTGGGCTAAAAACTGCATAATCATAATTTAAAGACCACTGAGAATGCTTTAAAATAGCTTAAAAGTTTATTGGAGTGGGTCTTTAATGAAGTAAAGAAACAGAAAGAAACTTAAGATCTTTGTTCTAAAACAATTGATATTTTTACCTATTTTTTAAGATTTTGAAATGGCATTTTACCAAGTTTGAGGAGCCAGCCTTCTCTGTCAGGGTTGAAAAAGGTGTGAGTCAGATCATTTCCATCATCCTCTGGGATTTTAAAAGGCTCATTGCGTATGCTGTCATAGAGATTCTAAGAAGAAAACAGAAAAACTGTTGGATCGCAACATACAACTGAAAATGGCACAGAGTTTATAAAAAGAAAAAATAAATGAATTGTTATTGAAAAGTAAAGAATTTCAATTGTAAAGGGATGAGAGAAAAGCCAAGCATGGTCCTCCTGTAAGCCTTATCAGGTTTAGGATAATCAAACCAGTACAAACGTGGGCCACACAAAGACTCTTTGCTTTGTCAGTGAAAGATTGGGGTTGAATATGGATTTTGAGTGAGGAAAAAAGAAAAAAAGTTTAAATCAATGCATACTAAGGAGCTAAAGTATCAGCTATACTGTCATGTTGGGTTATTGCTTCTTGGTGTCTCATTTGGACCCTACCATAAGCTAGAAGTTCTTACCGAGAGCAGATCATCAGGTAGGTCCTCGCCATTGTTGATGCCTCTGTTCATGGAGAAAAAACGCTCCAGAGTGGTTTTGTCCTTCACGTTGGGGTTGTGGAGGCTGGTGTTCAACATGATGATAGCAAAAGACAGGATGTAGCATGTGTCTGAAGTCACAACGGAAGTGCATGTTCAAAAAAGAAAAAAAAAGGAAATGAAATGGCGCCCAACAAAAATATTTACCATATTTATACTTGGTGGTTTGTTATTAAAAGCGAATGAACTCATAAAGCAAAGAAGCAATAAAGTCAAAAAGGGTCATTCAAAAAAAAAAAAGAAGAAAAATCCCGTTTCTCACACACATTCACACTTTGCACACAGCTGTAGCCCAAACAGTGGTTAGAGACTCTTAGTAAAGCTAACCGGTGGACTGGAAGACGTTTGGGTTGCAGTCGCAGTAGCGTGTGGCGAAGGCCTCCATCATTCGGTCGATCTTCTGAGCTTCACCGGGCAGACGGAAACTCCACAGAAACTGTCTGTCACAGACACACCACAGCACAATTAGAAACCTCTGTATGCAATATTTAAATGTTAGGTCTGTAAATATACCAGGTATGTCTGATTCTCTCTCCACATCTAAACAAACATCTTTTTTTTATGCCATACTAGACAACTATTGTTACCGTTTGTTTTGAAGAAAATCGTCAAAGAAGATCAGTAATGTCCAGTACTTTCACTATTTGGGTTATGTAGCAGTTCAGTGTTGATGGTTTTCTGACTTGGGCGACTTTGAAATGACTAATTGACCACAGATCTGTGTGGGGAAAATTTCACCACTCTTCCTGCCTAAACCTCAACCCACACTGTATGTCATAGGCTGTCTTTTGTCTTCCTTTTTTTCCCCAATCGGAAATAAACCTAATGATATCAATTTGACAATATCTGGGTCATACAGACCAGTCAAAGCCACAGTTAACAGTAACAAAAAGTGCATGTGTCAAGCTCTCAATATACTGTAGAAGACAGACCTGTATCAATGTTTTGCTTTCTAAAACTTTGAAATGGCATAGTCATTTTTTGACTATCTGTTTAATGCATCTAGAAGTGTCAATGTTGCCATTTACTTTGTAAAAACACAAAACACTTGTGGGTATGATTATTATTATGGAGGTAAGCTCACACATGCTTGTTTCGAAGTCAGTGGGTTGCTGGAAGTAGGCACTATAATAGATTTGCTTCTGTCAGAGGTGGATGTAATCAACTACAAATACTCAGATTACTGTAATTAAGTAGTTTGTTGGGGTACTTGTACTTTATGAGTAGATTTTCAAGTCTGTACTTTTACTTATACTTCAGTATTCATTAATCCATGTAATCTACTAAATTACTTTTAAAATCATAGTTGAGTACCGAGTCCAATTTTAATTCATATCCAAACCTTTTATCTGCATATTTGTAGCCAGTAAGGTGGTTTGATAGCAAACAAGCTGCTGAAAACTGGGACGGAAAACAAAACAAAAAAAGGACGTTAATAATTGATTTTTAATTGATTTTGAATGAAGACTTTAACCAGTTAAAAATGCATTAATGGATATTTAATCAGCCCTGCAACCGACTGGTGGCCTGTCCAAGATGTACCCTTCCTCTTGCCTGCTAATAGCTGGGATAGGCTCCAGCCCCCCACGACCCTGAATTGGATAAAGTGGTACAGATAATGGATGGATGGATATTTAATCAATAGTCGTGACTCCTCATGTAATTTAGTTTTTTGTCTGTTGGAGAGATTTGCTGAATAAGGAAATAGAAACTTAAAATAAGCAAAAAATGAGGGAAAAACACTTGTTTTGTGTCTGATCAACTATTAATGATTAATAGATTGTTGGTGTTTTAACTTTTGGTAAAGGAAAACACACAATTTCCAGCCCTAGTCTGGAGAAGTGACGGTGACATCAGCCATTAAAAGTAACTAATACTCTGATTAGTTTTTTTTATGAATGCTTTATACTTTTGCTTGAGTATTTCTCTAACACCAGTACTTTTACTTGTAATCGAGTAATATTCTAGCAACGTAACAGTACTTGTATTTGAGTACAGATTTTCAGTACTCTTTCCACCACTGGTTTCTGTAAATGTTAATTGTATTAGTCACTACACTACGACATACATATCTGTAAATACCCCTCCTGATTTAACTGATGAAGCATGTGGATGCAGTCAGGGAGGTAGGAGTGAAGATAAAGGGGGCAAACCTGAGAGCCTGGACCAGGTTGAGGTCAGAGAACCCATGCCGTTCCACAAAGGCCTTCAGGGTCTGCAGATGGAGCTCTTCTCTGTATGAGAGGAAGAAAAAGATGAGAATGAAAAAATGGGATGTTATGTACCTGTTCCAAATAAAACCAGTCTACATCTCTTATTGAGTATATTCCTCTCACCCTCCTCTTCTAACTACTGTTTTTAAACTTTTATCCTGCCATATACTGTATGTCAAATTTCCTGTTTTACTCATAAATCTCATATTCTGAATACAACGGATATATGGACATTTTCATCAGTTTCTTTCTATCCATTTTCTTATCCTTTTCCTCTTCATCGTTCTAATCCTCTCCTGGTTTTCTTTTTAAATCTTCTACACTTCTACATTCACATGCCACCCCCTTCCGTCTCTCACACTTATCTCACCTTTCTCCAAGGAATTCTCCAATAGCCGTCTTGTTGAGCCCCTCCTCGTTGTAAAGAAAATCAGCAATGGATTGGGCACTTCCATCAAGCAGCTTGTTCTCCACCAAGTAATTGATACCCTGCATATACGCAGAGTGTTTACAGGAAATACATTTTGCATTACTGCATATTCAGCTAAAAGTGCATCAGTAAGTAGAATTTCTGGTCTATGACATACTGTTTGAGCTTTATGCAGTAACCGGAATGCTTGCCTTTGAACTGCGTGTTCGGTTTCACAATGATCTCATTTGCAGTTGGTTAAACAGAGCTTGCAGCTTCTGTAATCCCAATTCCTTAAAACTAATTTCTCTTCCTCTTTCTGATCCAACACAGGCTGTTGAGACCAAAGCTTGTGATGAAAAATAGATTTGTCTGTTTATATTGGAATTTTGAATTCTACAGCTTTTGTCCTCATCTTTTCTCACACGATTAATGTCCTTATGTCTGCTATCAAATGAACACCTTTACTTTGGTTTAAATGTGATTATAAAGTCACATTTAAAAATACTCAACTGTTGCACTCGTCAAAAAATAATCAGAGACCCACACAAAGCAATTCTCTTCTACAGTGTAAAGGTTGACCTGCCAGAAACCCACAGAAACTTTGCTGAGGGTCTATGTAAGTGTCAGGTTAAAGGCGTATACCACATTGAGAGGAAATGACAAGTGGCAAATGAGAGTTTCTCTCTAAAAGGTGCTCATCCAATGACTGTCAGAGCAAAAGGTCTCTGAATACTGTAGCAAGAAGAAATCTTTTTACTTGCAGAGAAAGAAAAAAAGTTCACATTATGTAGATAATTTTGTCTCAGTGCACTCTCAACACACACACACAAACACACACACAGTGTCACATCTTAGCTCACCTTTTTGGGGTCCATATTAAATTTCTTCTTTCCGTTTGAGAACTGTTTGCTCTTCTCTATTGTCTTACTGCAAATTATCATTGAAGAAGAAGTTATTTCTGGAAAATTCAACTGAACACAAGTTGAAGAATTTGTTGGTCAATACTGCTCTAGTAAACACATCTTTGCTGAGTGATGCACACCGGCAAAATATCTAATCAAGTAGAACAACGAACCATTCACCTTGACTACATGGACAAAATAAATAAGCAAAAGCTACCACATTTAGAAAAAAAAGCAAGTGAGGTGCCTGAAGTTTAATGTTTCTCTTGCTGCATCTCTGCTCGGTGTAAGGCCAGCAACCGTTAGCTTAGTAGCATGAAAACAAGGGTAGAGGTAGCCTAGATTAATGTGAAGGAGTGTAAACAATAATTTGCAGACACAATTTATCTTTTATTTATTATTGGGGGCCACAGTTAGCTCAGTTGGTAGAGCAGGTCGGCCAATGATTGGAGGATAGACGGTTCGATCCCAGCTATCCCGGCAAATGAATCTGTCGTTGTGTCCCTGGGCAAGACACTTCCCCCTCCTTGCCTACCAGTAAAAACATCGCTGGTGTGTGAATGATATATGAATGATGGTGGTGGTCAGAGGGGCCGATGGCGCAGAATGGCAGCCTCGCTTCTGTCAGTCAGCTGTGGCCACGCTAGTACTAGCTAGCTAGCTTACCATCACCAAGTACGACTGTGTGAATGAATAGTGCATCCAGTAATGTAAAGCGTCTCTGGGTAATTCGAGTTGTAACATTAATAATATGTATGGGGTGATAAACGGAAAATGTGTACATTTTTTTTAAGAGGAACTAACTTTTTAAAAGATTTGTAACAATATATTTCAGGAACCAATTTTGGTTTAAAAAAACAAAAACAAAGGTGTTTATTAGGAGGAGTATGCATTATGCAGTAAAATGTTGCAAACACTAACCAGATAAAAGAGAATTATTGGAAAACCACTATGAAACCGAAACATTCATGACATTCAAATTTGAGCAGTATTTGGTAGGTGTTGTTAGGAGATAATCGGTATAAAAGTTACTGGATTTTAAATTAGGTGAAGGGTTTTTCCCCAAACCAACACTCACTGTTCTTCTGCGGTCTCAAAGCTGAGTACTTCTGCCATGACGTTGTCTATCTCCATCTTCAACTTCTAGAGATGATGGAAAGAAAAAAAGTTCAAAATTACATTAATCGATTAATTCATTCATTCATTCATAGGACCAACAGTATATCACAATTTGTGATAAGGCTCTTCTTTTGAAATTGAGATTGATTGTGCTACTTGACTGTATATGTATGGAATCATTACCTGGATGTCATCCAGAAGGTCTTTCTTATACATTTTGATGCTCTCAATCTCCATCCTCTCATCTGCTGTAAAATCTGAGGAAACTGGAAGAAGATTAAAAAAAAAATGTCAAAAGTTTCAAGTTCCAACCACTTAATGATTTGAATGATAGTAATGTGTTTTTATTTAAAAACACCTACACCATAAATAACTTTCTCTGGTACTGTACATGGCAGGTGTTGTGGTTTTCTTATGAATCATGGCAGTCACATCAAAGTATTAATATATATTTCTTGAAAAACACAGACATCCAAATCTATTGATACACGTGTAAAGACAAATGCCCAAATTCCGTGTCATATGGAACCTCCTCACCTCCGTACAACCACATCCTGATTGTGATATGATTAATCCCACTTGGTTATATGTGAAGCCCTGTTCCTTTCAACGTTAAATAATAGCAATGAGGGTCAGTCATCGTCGCTAAATTATTATTACATATATGAGGTTTTGGAACATTTTCATGCTTGTACATGTGAACCACATGTGGTTTTTCTGTAAGTAGATTTGTAATAATTGTATGAAAAAGAGAATGCACATTTGAGTCTGAAATAAGAAAAAAAGTCATATGGAAGTGGTATGGACACCTGATGGCTAGATCAGATGGTCAGTTCAAGCTGTACTGATCAAGGAACACATGATCTGCTTCCCTCACACCATATGTGAAATGTACCCTTCCAGTTTGAAAGTCTAAACTGGAAAATTTTACTCTTTTACCCTGATCTGTCCATGCTACTGCTTGCCTACTTGCTAGCAGCTCTTATAACCCAATCACCATCCACGCATCGACCTGTAAACTCTGAGGAGTTGACTTTTAACATCTTTCTCAAGATCTTTTTAGAATATCTAACTGGAAACAGGAAAAGACGAGCTACTAGCCCAGACACCCATGTCCTATTGTGCAACCATTTAAAGAATGACTCATCTGCTTCCTCCATAGGAAAATCCATGATTAATCTTGAAAATTCACATACTGCTCAGAATATTTCACATTTTTTTTCAAACTTAAGAATTAGAGATCCTTATGACTTCATTTAAGTTATACAGCTTGACAGATTGCATGACTTTTAGAAAGAAATACTGTTACCCTAAAAATATTTTATACTCTTATTTTCTGTTTTATACTCTTATTTTCTGTTTCTAACTCACCATGACACATGGTGAAATAAATTCATTGGTCCATTGCAAATATTGAAGTTTCACAATAAGGGCACAAAAATTTTACCATTTGCTTTCATTACTTTTTTTTTATATCACAGATGCAGATAAAGTTTAACTTCAGACATCAACATCCTAAATCTCCAGACATGTTCCTACTAGGGGTGTGTATTGGCAAGAAACTGGCGATAAGATACGTTTTACGATACAGGGGCAACGATATGATATATCACAATATATCACAATATATTGTGATACTATAAACAAGATGATATATTGCGATTTTTTTGTCGCATCTCTGCAAATGAAACAACATAGTGATTGTTATTCAGGTTGCACGAGATGAGGTCGCTGGTTGTTTCAAAAAGTTAATTTCTTTTGAGCAGCATCAGCCCATTTCATGTTAGCCTTTAACGCTACGTCGTCATGGTTCTAGCCGTATGTGCAGCAGATTTTACAGACTGCATAGCTCATCACAGTTTTTACCTCTTTCCTTTGTTTGAAATGTAATATATACAATCTGAAAGTAATATACTGTAATTTTGAATATCGGTACGATATTGCAACACAAAATACAGCGATATACAATATTGGTACATCGATATTTTCTTACCCCCCTAGTTCCTACTCAAGTTTTTCAAATCTTGCAAAGCTTTATTTTGCCAAAAGTGCTCGGGACAAGGGGTTGGGGGAATGGAAGGAGGAAGTACAAGAGGTTGCTGGTTTAAAACTCTATCTTTATCTAACTTACGATTCCTTCCTTTTCAACTGTGTTATAACACTGGTTGCTAACATCGGGTCCCTTGACTCCCAAAGCGGTCCCCTAAAGAGTTGAGGTGTATTTGATTAAGTATTTTATCATTTGGGCGTTTCATTCACATCAAACCAGTGTTTATTGAGCCCAAAAATACTAACTTTGCAGCATAAAACCATGCATTGTTTCTCCATGGGGTGAGCAGGAGGTCCCCAGCTTTGAAAAATAGGTTTGACTCGTAACTTACAGTATGAATAGTAAGGCTTTTCTTAAGGCCTTAAAACTACATGGTTAATGTTAGAATTGAAGTATTTGATAACCTATACATCTTCCAAAATATATGATTAGACATTTAGAAAATATGATTATAGCCAACACAATATTCCAGTTATGTAGTGTGATACTGCCCAATAGAAAACAACTGTTATCTTGTAGTGATCAACCATTAGATCACCCTTGATCTCCAGTGCAAAGCTGAGAACAAGTTGAAATGGCAATAGTCAATGGAAGCTTGTCAATGTCTTTTTTTTTTTTTAAAAATCAAGTTGTTGTTGTTGACAAGAAATTCATGTTTCTTGTCAAGAGCAAGTTTCAAGTTGTCAAGGTTATAGTTTGTCTTGCACGCATTGTTGGTGTGCAAGAAAGGCTTTTTTAGGTCATCCGGGCTTTACTTTATACTGTACCAAAAATAAAATCCTCTCCAGCAAACTTTTAACTCGTTTACACCACGGCAGCTCAGTAGCACAGTGAAATTCTGTTTGGCTTTTCAATCAACCATTAAAAACATCATGCTCTTTTGTTTGGTGAACTCAAGTGTCTTCTCTAAGCAGTTCTCTTTCATGCAATTTTCTTCATACTAGTTTCTTTGAGGTTAGAGTCTGATAAGCCAAAAGCAAAAAAAGAAAAAAAGAACTCATAAATGTATTTTTCTTCAGAAGAGACATCATCATGATTAGCAGCATTTTATAAAGTTAATGAAATGGTTTCTGGCTACTTCCTTACAGATATGTGAGTGTTTTTGCTGTTAATGATCTGACCACAGGACTTCCACTTCTCCACCCTTCCTTAGCTCATCTTGCACAAGAGGTGACAGGCATAAGTCATGACACACGTCATTTAAAAAATTGCATTAAGGCCTTGATATGAAAGGAATAGATCATACATACATGGACAAAAACTAACTAAATTACCTTTGTGAATCTAAATGTGAATTGTTGAGACTTCTGAACAAAGACAACTTCTGTTTTTTTGTATTAATACCAGTGATGCACAGTCCTGTGAGTGAGTCCTCTTCTCTATTTTAGCTGAGAAACCAACTGTGTGCCCTTTGCATTTCTTCACCACAAGGTGCTGATTAGTGAGAAGTGGTATACCAAGAATTGTGCATCCATAACTTTAAAATTTAAACACTAGCTGTAATCGCATTCCAGCTCACATTTGAGAGGATAAAATTAATTTCACAAATGCAAATCAATGTCACCGACAAAATGGACAGAATGAGAAACTGGACAGTTTGACTGAGTCAAATTTCTATGACCTACAGTAGTGAACCAGTATGTGCTGATTATCACAGAGTGGAGGTCTAAGCATTACAATCAAGGACCATCAAGATTGTGTTGCACATAACAGTACAACAGGAATAAACTGACAAATTTAGAAGTCAGCTATAAAATCAGGATCACGATGATGTGAACAAATCCCCCTACCCTCATCTTAAAATACAAAATATTATTTTCCCAGTTCAAATCAGCCTAAATGCAAACCAACATAAAAGTTAAAAAGTATCTTTTACTGTTACATTTTAAATCAAATAATAAGCAAGAGGATTTCAGGTCTTACCCATTTGGTAATCAGTCATTTATATCCAAAAGAGAATGAAAAGAAAAAAAAACTATTAGCAGCACCGAAACAGTAAAACACAGCCAAGCTGCTTCAGCATCCAGCGCAGTAACAGCTGAATGAGGTTTTGTCTCTTGGCTCCACCTCTTCCTCATCCATCAAAACCTGATATGAAGTAGATATTCTTCAAAACAAAATGATTAGGTGTTGCAATCAAGAAGAGTCTGACAATCCTGTATTTTGTGTTGGGGTGCATAAACCTTTAGGGGAGAACATGTGGAAATGTGGCAGCTCAGTGACACTTTCTTTTGCAAAACTTGATTCGGGTTCTGCCTCGCCGCTGTACTGTAACTCAGGCTGGCCTGATGGTCGGAAACATTTTAACAATGTGGTTTTGATCGCAGCATCTTGTCCCTTTAACTATGTAGCCATTGGGGTATTACTTAATCGGGAGCTTAAAACACATTTAGAACACTTTAGGAACATAAATATAAAGGTTTAAGCTGCATGGAAAATCATTTCTATTTCATGTTGAGCACCAAAAACAGCAATAATTTCTCTGGTTTATCTGACAAAAAAAAATAATATTATCCAAAACAATAGAAATTCCTCCAATGGGAAAATACACAATTCACAAGTTCACATGTTTAATTAGTAGTGGACAACAAAAAGTTCAAACAGATATTAAAGTCAAACAGCTCTTCTACTGTCACAGCAAATGTGTCAATGAGAGTGAAATATAATGCAGAGGGGCCATCTTGTGGTCACATTATATTACAGGAACTGTCGGTGTGTGATTATGTATAAAGATATGTTTACATGTTGATGCAGCTTGTTTTTAACACGTTAAACATTTCTATATTTGTCGTTCTAAAGATTTAATATGACTAACATTTAAATAACTGCAAACAGAATAGTTGTGCATCTATATTAATTAGAAAATCACCAAAAAGTTTATTTTTATTGTTTGTTTTTCCACTATATCAATTGAAAAACTGACACACATCTTTATGTATTGAGTCATCACACAGCCCACTGAATCTCTAGAATTTCGCTGCTGAAAATACTTAAAGGTGCCATATGTAAGAATTATGTATCATTTTTATTTTAAGTTATAATTAAATTGTGCTGACATGTTACAAGACATTAAAAAATGATGTTCATTTCAAATACTTCTATTACTGACAACCGTAATTTACCAGCCCCTAAATGATGTTATTGTTTACATTTTGTGCTGATATTTGATGATATCTCCCAATCGGGGGGAGGTGGAGG
>JAPMNP010725008.1:0-12406 GCA_029874935.1 Atherina boyeri
TTTCAATTACACTTTGTTAAGTGCCTTGAGATGACATCTGTTGTGAATTGGCGCTATATAAATACACTGAATTGAATTGAATTGAATTGAATTGAATTGATGACATCATCTTGAAGAATTAGAGCAGCTTGTTCCATCAATAGCAAGTCCTTATACCAGTTGTCCACACTAGAACAGTTTGATTTATGTCGTTTCCAGTTAATCACGAAAATAGACTTGGCTGAAAGAAAGGCCAGTGTTTTAATGATATGCATAGTTTTTATTGTACAGTGGGGTCGTCAAATCCAGAATACAAGACATGGGACATAGTTTAACGTCTGTTTGATAAGACATGCTACATTTTTGTAACATCTGACCAGAACTGTTTTAAGTTTTCAAGTTCACAGTGTAGTGTAAGTTCACAGTGTAACGTATGCTCTGTGTAAAGTTTTTATTTGTATAATTTTGTATCTAAGACATTTGGATATTTTAGTGCCATTTTTTAAGGACAGTGTCCCTCTGTATATTTGTTATAGATATACCCATCTCACATTCCCATTGTAGCTTAGTTTGACAGTTAGGAATTAGTCAGGGGCAGCAGAAGAAATGATCTTATATATTGCTGAGACTGCACCAGTCCTGGCAGCAATTCTCATTAATTTATCTTCTAAGTCTCTCTTACTTCCTATGTTAACACCTTTAGAAAAACATCAAATTCATAATTTATTTGCAAGTAGGAAGAAAAATTTTTGGAGCCTTTTAGACCGAACTGTGTTTTCAGTTAATTAAAAGGGACCACATTTCCATTTTTAAACCCTAGCCCCACACTTTTTATATTGCACTGATGCCACAGAATATTTTTAAGAGTATTTCCCCCTGCGCTAAACAAAGGGTTGCTCCATAGAGGGCGTAATGGTAAAGATGTTCCATTACGGGACAAGCGTTTTTGTAACAGTTCTATTATCTCACATGAAAATTGCAGCAGTGGTTTGTTCATTTTGGGAATGGCTTTTGGATTATACCATAAAAATGGTAGAGACAGATCCGCATTATCCATCCATCCATCCATTTTCTATACCGCTTCTCCAATGCAGGGTCGCGGGGGGGCTGGAGCCTATCCCAGCTATTAAAATATGCTCCTCAAGCCAATCCCAACTGCCAACTAATCTCATATGATTATAAGCGCTATCTGTCCTTATCTCATGAGTGTGTTAGTTTTTTATGGCTAATCCTAGGTTTTTTTGTCTCCATAGGAAGCAAGAAAATAGTTTATTTACTTCCTTGAACCAGCTAGGAGGAAACTTAAGTGGTATAGATGATATGAGGTAAGCTAGTCTTGGCAGTATGTTCATTTCTAGAACTTCAGATCTACCCCACACGGACAAAGGTAGTACTGTCCACCTTTTGATGTCCTCCCTTATAGTTATGAGCAGGTCTGGTGCATTTAAATATCTTTCCAACAGGAAATTGAAATTTAATACCTACCGGTAAATATTTCATGCATTTTGATTTCCACTTGAAGGGGAAGAGTCCAAACGTAATTGAAAAGTAAAATGATTAAGTGGAATGGCCTCACTCTTGCTGTAATTAACCTTGAAACCAGAAAACCGGCAAAATCTGTAAGTAAGTTTTAGAACTTGTGGGATGGAATGTTTTGGGTTCTCTAATGTTAGTAATACGTCATCTGCATATTGGCTGGCTTTAATCTCATAACCCCCAACATTAATACAATTATCTCCTTCTGATCCAGGTATAACAAGCAGTACGGGCAAGGGCAAGGATAAAAATGATAGGTGAAAACGGGCATCCTTGGCGTGTAGAACGATAAAGACGAAACGGGCGAGACTTGATACCATTTGTTTTGACTGCTGCTACTGGTTCATGATATTATGCTTTTACCCAGCTCTTAAATACTGGTCCAAATCTATATTTAGAAAGTACATACAGCAAATATTTCCTCTTAATTCTGTCGAAGGCTTTCTCAGCATCCTGCAATAAGGCCATCGCTGGATGCTGGGAGGCCTCCACCCTCAACATTGCCTGCAGCATTCTTCTCATATTGTTTTAAGCCAAGAGTCCTTTTATCAAGCTTAATTGGTCAATGTGTATAAGAGAGGAGATACAATGCAGTATAGGCTGCCTTTACGAGGAGATCCAATGCCTCGTGACCATTGTTGCCCCACACATTCAGAGGCGGTCAAACTGAAACTTCACTCTAAGTCTGGATGTGCAATGCCTTGCTGCCCTGCGCTATTTCGCATCAGGGAGTTTCATGGATGTGGTTGGGGATGGCACAGCCCTTAGCAAGGCGTCCGTGTCACCGAATGTGGCAGCTGTGACCAACGTCCTTTTATGCAAAGCTCGTGCCCACATACAGATTCCTCTGCGTGTCAACCAGGCAGGAGTAATCGATTGTTCAAAATTCAGCACTGATGTATGGACAGCTCCCGCAAATAACTTTTTAGCGTCTTCTTTGGAGCAGCACTAAGAAGGGCACAAAGAAGCATTCTGAGAAACACCCCTATCTTACCACCCCTTCTTAGCTAAGTAGTACTTTGGTGCCTTCTTAACTCTAAAGAACTTCTTTATCTGAGAAACCCGGCCAATTTGAGTTTTTTGACATGGCGCATTATCCTGCTGGAAGTAGCCATTAGAAGATGCTTTGCTGTGGTCATTAAGGGATGGACATGGTCAGCAGCAATACTCAGGTAGGCTGTGATGTTTAAACAAGGTTCAGTTGGTACTAAGGGGGCCAAAGTGTACCATGAAAATATCCCCCACTCCATTACAACACCACCAGGAGCCTGAACCGTATCAGTTTCCTGTTCGTAGATGACAGAAGTGGCACCCTGTGGGGTCTTCTGCTGCTGTGTAGCCCATCTGCTTCAAGGTTTGATGTGTTGTGTGTTCTGCTTATTTTGGTTGTAACCAGCGGTTGTTTGAGTTGCTGTTTCCTTTCAGTCATCTCCATCCAGTCTGCCTCTTCTCCTCTTATATCAACAAGGCATTTAAATCCGTCTTTGTAAACCCTAGAGATAGTTGTGCGGGAGAATCCCAGTAGGTCCACTTGATTTCAACCATCTTGTTTTGACTGAAGCAGTTCAAAAGGAACTTTCTAAACATAATCTAGAGAAAAACACCTCTTTTATTTGTCATTAGATGCTTTTTTCGCTGCTGCTGCCCGGTCACGTCAGGCTGAGGTCCCAGCTTAATGAGGTGCTGGACATGGAGCTGATCCAGCAGCAGGTCGATCATGGTGCTCTGGACCTCCATAGACTGGCAACGTTCATCATCGAAACCATGGCGTCTTTATGTGCTCCTGTGCGCGACCCAGAGGTCAAAGCTCTTCGTGACCTTAAAGACCCTGTGGAGCTTCTGAGGTAAGAGACAAATCAGTGTAAGACTGATGACTGAGTGTGCAGCCAACTGTATTTCCCCAGAGGGATATCTGTGATAATCCTGTAACCATGTAAACCGAATAAATATGTGCTTTAATCAGTTTATAACGTAAGCTAAAAATATCAGAGAACAATTACTTCAAACTCAAGCTAATCAAAACTAAAGGTGCTCTTGTTTCTCTGTATTGATATGATAATAAAAGTGACTGAAATGTATTTTATGTGTTGGTCTATGGCTATACGTTGGCTGATGTTGGTGCTGTCTCGTTATAATCTTATTGTTTTGTTCATGTTTTGTTTTTTGTAAAATGTGTTTTGTGTTGTTTAGTTGTCCTTTTAATAATTATTGTTTAATAAATAAATTATAAAAAAACAGAAATAAAAAGTGATGCACCTGCTTTCCTCTTGAGGGGGATCTTCCGTGTCTTGGGAGTGATGAAGACCGATATGGTTAACTTCACCATCCAGAGCTTGAGGCCTCATCTCTTGCAGCAGGCAGTGGAGTATGAGAGGGCCAAATTCCAGCAGATCCTGGACAAGCACCCAGGTGAGGAGGGCTTTCACTCCAGTGGGTTTCAGTCTCCAGTTTCACTGATACAGCGACAGTGATACCTTCAAATGATTTAAATGACTTTATGGAAAGAACATTTATGATAATTTGATGCTGAAGTTTTTAATTAAATACATGTTGACCTCCATCACTGAGTTACCTTCCACTCATTTTTCATCCTTGTATATTGGGTGTAGTGCTGGATGGCCAATCACTGAACTCTGGCTCAAACTGGCCAATCAGAATCACTGGTACTGTGACAAGACCCTGGTGTCGGTATAGTCATCAGGACAGTAAAAAAAAAATCCTTTTTTTTTTTTAATGATCACCGTGGTCTTACACATACTGTACACATTTTTTTTAAAAAATACATTGTAGCAGAAATTGTAGGTCTGTAGCAAAAAATGTTAATTAGCAGTTAAGCTGTCATTTATTCTCTTGATTTATTGTTGCACCTTAAAGGGGCATTGTGTAAGAATAACAGCCATCTAACATTGAATTCTTGTATAGAATAAAAACAAATGATTCACTCTTGCACGTCACTATTTCAAACACGTATTGCAACAACGGTAGCCGCAGTGTATCAAAAAGCCTCGACAACACTGATTAAATCATGTCACTGTACTGTAGGGAGTTGATTACTATTATTTAGATTATTAGCCCTGTAAGCTCAAAACAATAACAACAACAATCAAACATGCAAGCTCCCTATGGTGTTGTTGACTATATCCAACAGAGATGGAATTGTGGCTTAAACAAGTCGTCTCCATGCTGTGTATTTGTTCTGCTCAGCCACTTGTAGTTTCAAGATGGCCAACTGTCATAGCGCTTCCCTACTGGCTGACCCGCCCTATGTATAAACAAATCTAAAATTATTCACTTAGGAGAATGTGTCAGGTTATTAGTGGAGGTCATAATACACCAATGATAACACATTTATAAATGCAGACATTGATTTTGTCCAGTAATCAACAGAAAATGTTACACAATGTCCCTTTAAAAAAATATTTAAGTTTTTTTTTCCAACCAGCCGTCAAAAACACACGTTATTTAACAAGGAAGAGGTATAATATTAGAATACTTGACAGTAAAACTAGATAGTTTTAGATATTTTTGTTTTTATGACTTGCAAACAACCGAATACCCCCCAGCTCATCTTGTAAGCATGTAGACTGCGTGAAAGAAGACCCACGCTGTCTGTGGAAATGAATAACTTTCATGTTCTGTGCTTATAAAAACATTTCTAAAAATTATACTGCATTCCTGCCAGAAGACCGACTTAAATCCTACACACCAGACCTGCAAAGAGACTTAAGACTTAAGCTGTTTTCACACATGAACCCCCAAGATTTTAGGAGAATGTCCACAATTTTTTCTATGTTGCTGTTTGCTTCCCATAAATCACTCATCAGCCATGTCTTCCACACCTTCTAATACACTAATGCAGTGACAATAAATGTTAAGTTTAGTTTTTGTTTGTGTCCTTATTCACAAATCCTTCGACAGCTTCTTTAGACAACACCAAAGCTTGGCTTCAAGGCGCTACATCAGAGGAGGCGTCGGCACGGAGATCTCCTGCTTCTGACAGACAGGTTCTGCTCAGCGCCACTGCTATCCTTAACCGGGCCTACATGCGTCTGCTCCACTGGGACCCACAAGACCAGAAATATCCAGAGGTCAGTGGCAGTTGAGAAAATGGCATCTAGATGTACGTTTCATTATGCTGGGTGATATTTTATTGATTACAAGGGAATATTGAGCAGCTCTGTGCACTTCTCCTCAACCTGCCTAATGTTAAAGTATGTGACAAGATATTGCTGCTCTCGTACAACAGCAGCTTCAAATTTTTATTTTTTTTATCAGACGCATCAACACAGCCCTGTCCGATGAACTCAAAAACTCATTAAACAGCATCAGATTAGTTATGAATGTGTTCAGTTTTACTGATTTGAAATTAGAAACTATCAAAGTGTCTGAGGCTAGATATTGATTTGTGTATCTGTGTGTATTAACAATGTATCTATGGAGGCTCTTCCTTTTACTTGAGCTTCTCTCGGAATAGAAGGTAATCACTATTGTAGAAGATCAGGTGCAGCTGCTTTTCCTATGCAAAGTTCTAGGGATGTAAGAAAATATTGATATCCTAGAATATTGCGATATTTTGTGTAACGATATTGTATCGATATTCAAAAGTACAATATCATTGTTTTTTCTTTTTCTTTTTAATGAACAGTTTATTGAATATGCAAACATTAACAACGGTGGTTCTTTTCTGTGTTGCATTAATAAACTCTGACCACTAATTGGCAGCAATCATTCAAATAGAAAAAACTAAATATACGATATTTCACTCAGTTAGCATTGGTTTATGGAAAATCATCCTAACTTTACAGATTTCACCAATGGTTGAAAATGTGATGATAGCCTCCCAGTACATCACAAAGTGGATGTTAGGACACATTTTGGATTCAAAACAAAGGAAAGCAGTAAAAAACTGCTGCACATGTGGCTGGGTACCATGACGATTTAGCGTTAAGGGCTGACGTCAAACGGGTTGATGCTAATCAAAAGACGAATTGAAGAAATTTACTTTTTGACATAACCAGCGACCTCATCTAGTGCAACCAGAATAAAAGTCAGTATGTTGTTTTATTTGCAAAGATGCCCCCCAAAAATATCGCAATATATCGTCTTGTTTACAGTATTGCAATATATCGTGATGTATCGTATCATTGCCCCTGTATCGCGATACGTATCAACTCTGCTGATTCTTGCCAATACACACCCCTACAAAGCTCATTTTCATGATTAAAATGACCACGTTTTGTGTTCCACACATAGACTGTCCTGATGGACCGAGCCCGTTTGGACGCTCTGAGCCGGCAGCTCCAGATGCTGGTCCTGGAGGCATCAGTGCTGCTTCTGACCAGCGCTCAGTTAAGGAGCGTAATTTTCTACCTGCAAGGCTTTGTTGGTAAACTCAGGCAGTCCGTCACTGCCCTGCTGGAGGGCAGTCACACCAGGTAAGAGGAGGATGTGGTGATGCATGTACTGGCTGTCAAGGGGAACAGGTATTGTATGAGAGAGACACCAATGGAGGTGACAGGAGGCAAGAAGCTTGTCGGAGCAGATCCAGCTAACCTCATTCTTTCTGTTCAAGAGAAGTCATGTCATCAGCAGATGACAGTCGTAAAAACCATATGGTCCAAGCTGCAATTGAATACAACCCAGGCCGATTCTTTTTGTTCCCTCCAAACCACCTTTAATTGGTTTTATTTAATCCAAATGACTTGTGAGAGAAATTCCGAAGCCTGTAACCTTATACATGTCAGCTAGATGGTATAATGCTAGTTTCTGGTGCTCTAGGGAAGCTGACCTGAAGAGAGCCCTGTTGGGGATTGGAGAGACCGTACTGAAGCAGATGACCGATGCTGTGAGAACCCAGGGAGGAGAAGCGCTGCCTCAGGAAAGCCAGGATCTGCTGAGGGGACAAATATCTGACCTATGGAAGCCAAATAACCCTGTTCGCACACTCATAGGTCAGGCAGGAATCCAGGAATAGTTATTCATTGGTCAATTTTGGTGGTTGTTTACTTTGTTTGTACCCTTCAGAGCTACAGGGATGATATTTAAGAGGAAAATTAGTTTTATTTTTGGTTCTGAAGAAAACTGACTATTTTCTTTATCAATCAGTGCTAAAAAGGAGTATTTTTTCCCTTGGTTACCTCTGTCCACATGGAAGCTTTTAAACTTTGAGCAGGGCTTATGCAGTATGTTGACTTTTCTCCCTCTTTATCTCAATCAAACAAAGGAGAAAGAGTTCAGGACTTCCTCCTGGCCATGCTGCAGGGTGGCCCGGCTAAAAGGAGTCCAGAGCTGCATTTTCCCCTCGGGCTGGTGAGTGCTGAGCTAGCAGAGCTGGGAACGGCCTTTGGGCGAATCGTCCACTTCAACCGAACAGTCTTTGGTCCCTTCTATGCACCCGTCCTCAGGAAACTGGTGCTCCCGACAGAAGAAGCCGAGACTGGAGAGGACTTACGCTAAACTGCGGGTGACCTGAACACAAGCTGCCATATGGCATCAAATTTGTCACTTTAGTGTAAATGTGGAGAATAGGAACCGTTCGAAGGAAACTCAGTTGTCAGATATCTCACAATATGAAAGCAGTCAGCTGAATATATAGTCCTTCTGTTGTTTAATTGACATTTACAGTCTCCAGAAACAAAATGTTTTCTTAGATGTCAGGGCTAAAATGTCCAAGTGAAAGCATAAGGCAGTTACTGAATAATTATTATAGTACATGTAAACCAGATAACATGTGTACACAAAACAAGTAAGACTGTGAATTAAAAAGAAACAGTCACATTTAGTCATAACAAGAGACTGAAATGTTAAGAATAAAAAAGAAAGTGCCAAAAAAAATATGCTAAGAGTTTGTAAATAATACTTTATACTAAGTTTTAATATGTAATTGAGTGTCTTTATGTTGACAAATGTTTCTGTACGACTTACCAAAGACAGTACGCACTTTTTTATTCATTTCTTTTCTTTTCTGCATTTTTGATTATAAACCAAAAATATACTGATGTGTTTCTTATAGTCGTTGGTTATTTCGGGCAAGGGTGGGGGTGGGGGGTGGGGGGTGCTTCATTTGTAAACCAATAGCAAAGTTATTCATTTTCATATTTCACACAGCCGTTCAAACAGCACACATTACAGAGCAAGCAAATAAAAACACATCAAAATCTCTCAAAGGAACTCTGAATGTAATCTACCATTAAACCATGACAGGGTACACAGGGCTAAACAAAATCCTACTGACTAAAAGTTTATCCTCAAGCTGATTTTAATGAAAGTGTGATTGTTTCTGTTTTGATTTTTTCTTTTTTTTCCCCTAAGTACTTGACAAATAAAATTCTCAAAAAGATTATTTATTTTGTTCTTTACTTATTTACGATGTAGGAAGAAAGAGTTTTTAGTTTATTCACATGACAGTTTTTTTAATTGCTGGGACTGTTTTTGCCATAAAAACGTTGTGCAGTGCATCTTACGTATTTTTCTTTCTGTTTGAAGAAACAATTCCAACTTTTCATTTCTCCTCAGTGTAAGGATACACTTGCTTATGTTGTGTAATCCACCACAGTGAACCAGAGCTGATGCAGGTGATTCATTTTCTATAGAATCTAATATTGATTTTATCTTTATTTCTTTAATACATGTTTTTTTTTCCTAATTTATCTTAATTCAACCAGGAAGTGCCACTGAGATAGGGAATCTTTTGCTGGTTTTAGAGCAACATATGCGCCCATCCAAATATCTTTTTCCATGAGAGCCTTGCAGATTGCACCACATATGCATTTATAACAACATGGCTTTGTGGTAGAGGATTCCTGGTGCTAGACTCGCACATTTTACATACCGTACCAACACATTTCAAGTTTTGGTTTGTAAATACAAGTTTATTAAGCTACTAACTCACAGTGATAAAGAAGTCCCTGCCAATGTCCTCTCATGTGCCCGATGTCCACAAATTTGACCAAGACATTCAAAATTTACATAAGTTTGAAATGAATGAATTAAAACAACCTGGCAGTGACACTGATGTTAACTTTTGTCCATAACATTCATTGTGTTGTAATTACACAATTGCAAACAACTTAAACTGCAATTTAAGATGAGAGGTTCACTGTGATGGATCGTAACATAATCGTATCAGGCTTCACACTTCTCAAACAAGTTTTAAGAATCAGAATATTTTTTGCATTGTGTTTAAATAAAATACTCACCAGTATTTTCACCAGTACTAGTAATCTTTAGGCAAAATTAAACACTTTTCTAGAACAGTAATATCATTTGAAGACTTGTTAGTTTGAGGCATCATATTTCTACAAAGGGCTAATGCATGCAAAAATACTGGCAATGCTCCTTTAACTCTTTCAGTAACCCTCAGTGACTTTGACACAGTCTGAGCAGGACCAATGGGAAATTACAGATAGCTGCAAAATAAATATTCAGGAAGTCTTAAAAAAAAATGCATCATGTCTTTTAACAGCCCCTCTGGATGTCTTGAAAGGATTTCCAGAATCCTCAAAGAAACATATATTCTGCTGTAGGGCCAAGATTTTTAACCATTTTCCTGAATAAAAGGAATAATATTTAAAATATCAAAAATAATAATTAAAATAAATCCTTTTACACTTTTTGATTGACACAATAAACGCAAGCATAAATATTGTGTATCAAAAATTAAACATAATGTAAAAATGCAAGCATAAAAAGCATAAATTATTAGAGTCACAAAGAGCCATGTATAAATTAGGCAAGCATCATCATTTTCCTGCTACGTCTTCTTTTTTTGAGGAGCTGTTTGGAAAGCCGGCTAAATAAATTTTCTGTTTTTTGTTTGTTTTCATCAATTAACATTTAAATCAGTTTCAGTTGCCATTTGGTGTTAAGGATTCTGGAAATGCAAACAAGATCAACACAGCATTACTGATGTGTGTTTTTTCAAAGATCAGCAGGCACTCAGATGCTCAGTTCTGCAACTTGAAAGTAATAAAATACATTAGAGGCACAAACTGGGCTAATCGTTTGTTTAGATTAGAAGTTGCACCACCCACTAATCTCTTCAGCAGGGAAAACACTGAAAGTACAATTGTACAATAATTACCATGTTGTCGTGTCACCTTTGATTTCAGACAGCTGGTGTTATGCGTCTCTTTTCAACCACTCAGAGCCATGTAAAGAAAATCAATGCTGACAACAGAATTGGAAGGGATTTTTTTTTTTTTTTTAGTCTTTGTATTATTTAATATCATTAATATAATATTGCTTTGAAATTTAAAACGGTATAACATTTCCAAACCATACTCTGTCCACGTACATGGGCAAAGCATTGTATGCTGGTACAGTTTCTCTTCTCTCCATTTTTTTTACCCTTTAATAAATCCAGCTGTTACTATCTTCAGTAGACCTGAATCAATAGAAATGCTCATTAATGGTCTATATCATAAATGGTCTACAATCCTCTAAACATAACAGTACCTACATGACAAGATCAAAAATTCACATGAAGGCCAAGAAATAGACTTGACCTTTCTGACTGACCTTTCTCAGGGCAGGAGTGATACAGAGGTCCTATTTATCCGGTAATGCGGGGCCACAGGTTACCTTTAGATTGTGAGTTGGGATTCTTCAACAAGGCAGTGCAGGAGCAGGGGATATACAGTGTGAAATCTAGATGTCAGAGAAACGTTGGTTGGCCTTGCACGTTGCTCAGGCTTACCTCTCAAGTTTATCTCTCAACCTTCTGTTTCTCTTTTTTTTTTTTTTCCACTGCTCTGCCCACTAAGTCAACACACGCAAACACACTCGAATAGGCTGCTCCCCTTCAACTCACAGCTTGGTATCCGGAAACTTGAACGCTGGGGTGAGCTACACAAGGAAAACACCAATGTTAAAAAGACGGGTACATGCACAGCCATATCATGCCACCAAAAACTTGCTTTAAATAGCTGCTGCTCATTAAAGTGTAATGCTTTCATATATTGCATTCATACTAGAGCAGGTATTCCTGGTGACACACAAAATGGAAGAACATATGTGACAAAATGTTGGAGTGAGGACAATGGCAAAATGGAGGGATGGGGATGAACCGCTGTATCAAGCGTGTAAACGTAGAGAGGGAACATAAAAAGCAAATGGCAGATGAGTGAGAGAGGACGAGACGCTGCTACAGTACATACAGAGACTGCTCAGGCCAAGTGCATCAGAGGGGACAAAAACACAAAAACACTGCCAACATGCATCATCAGTGGAAGCTAACAGATAAAAGAGTCAGAACAAAGTGGCAATGACACAGCCACGGTACCGCACACAGAGCAGTTACATCTAAACAGTCAGACCCCAGACACACTGTCTTTGGAGAGGAGTTCAGTCCCTCACTTCTCCTGCAGCACACAGAGACAAGGACAGTGGCCAGTGATGTAACAGTCCAAACTTCCATCAAGACAAAAAACAAAGCATACAGCACGCACAGTGGGTAGGAAGGTAGTGCACATGGGGGAGAACCCAGATATGTGTCGACTCCACAACAAGCATTTTTGAATCACAGTGCAAGAGGAAAATACTTCTTTTTTTTCTTTTTTTTCCTTTTCCAAGAAATTCTGTCATGTTCCCAGCATAACGAATCCATTCGCATTAACACGACACCAGAACAACATTTAGATTTGGCTCTTTCAGTGCAGTGGATTTAGATCTTTTCACTGCTGTTTATTTTCAAGTGACATACTTTGCGTGTACTGTACCTAATTCTAAATTGGTGTGAAATAAATACCTACCAATGTAATCATGATAATAAGATGCTATGTAGGAAAATGTGCACCAAATTGTGCTAGGAGTTTGTCAATACACTCATTTTCAAGTGTAGGTTACAAAAATAGGTGAAATAGAGAAGCAACGTCAGTATGCTCAATACAGC
>JAPMNP010725014.1:0-14419 GCA_029874935.1 Atherina boyeri
TGTGTGTGTGTGTGTGTGTGTGTGTGTGTGTGTGTGTGTGTGTGTGTGTGTGTGTGTGTGTGTGTGTGTATATAGATCGAGCAGGTGAGCCAGCTCTCATCTCTGGTGGAATCCCAGTTGCAGTACCACCGACAAGCTGTACAAGTGCTGGAGGAGCTTTCAGACAAACTGCGTGATAGGTGGGTGTTGCAATAAAATCTAAAGACGCACAAATACCAGATGCAGTGTTGCCCGAAGCTGTTCCAATTTTGGCACTGATTCAATCACAGGGACTCCAGTCAAACATTTTTTGTTAAGGGGTTTGGAACGTGGGAATGGAATTAATCTTCTTTTTTTTTAACAGGATGAATGAAGCTCAGTCTCGACCAAGGCGCGAGTATGCACCTAAACCCAAACCTATCTTTGATTTTGGAGACAACAACCATTCAAATGGTGGTTACTCAACTTCAATGGCCCCTCCACCTTCACGCAACTCAGGTAAGAAACCTCTAAGATATTTTTAAAAAGGTCATCAGCATTTTTTTTTTTTTTTTACCATCAACCCAAAATTAATTTGCATTAACTATTTAATGCTTCCACTAATTCACTCTCAAAGCCTTGCTAAAGGGTAACTTGCAAGATTTTTAGGAAATCTGCCACAGGAGAGACATCCAGCTGCTTCTTCAAACTCTAGATGGACCGAGCCCAAGTAGCATGCCTCAGTTAAACTCACTTATTTGAAATCTGACAAACTAAACTGAACATCTTGCTCACTGCCAACATGATTGCTCAACAACTGCAACCATTCTGTAACACAGAGCAGAAAAATGTGAAACTTGTTCAGTGTTTATCTTTTTGTTTTTCCTTTTTGTTATCTAGTTGATGGAGTCTGTAAATGATTGGATCCAGAGAATGTTTGACTTTCCAATTGCTGAAATAACATCACTTACCTGTTGACAAAATTGACATGCGTATAGTGTGAAAAAGAGGAAAGTGTGTGTGTGTGTAAGTGTGTGTCGCGCCCTGTTATCTGGCTGGCCTCGGTCTGGCTGACCTTGTTCCTTTTTCCTGTGGCATCAACAGCGTCGTCGTTTCATTTGGCTACATTGTCCTTTCGGAAACCAGGATTGTGTGAGTTACAGATTGTGTGGGCTGTTTGTCACAGTTTTACTATTGGAATGGTCCTGTGCATGCATGTGTTTGTGTGTATGTGCACTATCTAAAGTTAAACGTAGGAAGTAGCAGCTTCTCATTTGTGCATTTTTTTGTTGTTTGTTTTGTTTTTTGTTTTTTGTTTACACAAATGTGTAAATAACCAATAAGATAACAAATACTGGGTTTGCTATAAATTCCAAATCTTGTCTATTAAATGGTTATATCTGACTTCCTCAAAATATCATTTTCAATAAGCTTTTAGATACTCAATTGGTCGCTCTTAATGTGATTTCTGTATATTATAAAATGCATTTGTTTATGGTTTTAGAATTTGATGCAAAAGCTACCCAGCTGGATTTTACTTAAGTCTTTTACCCCTCTTGCTCATCTGCTGCTACTGAGTTTTACAGTGTAAACTAGATGGAGAAGTTCTGGCCCTGAAGTGAATGCATTTATGTGTTTGACATTTTGTTTAGCCCAAGTGCTTGTTAACGTTAGGCGTAATGTTTGATTTGAGTCAGGCACAGCTGCTCAGTACACCCTAACATGGTTTTTATGCATTCAGCGTCTTATTAATATTAAACATTATTATATGAATAATGAAATTAAGTGAATGAAAAATACGTATCCAAGTGGTAGTAGTAGTAGTTGTAGTTACAGAAGAGGTGTTCTCAGATAATTGGTGTGCAGCTGCTGGAGTTTGAACACCGAGAGAAGAACACCTTTTACCTTCATTGCAGTTATTAGTAGTGGTATGTCTGATAGTTTTCATATCATTAATGGATTAATTAAGGCCAAACAAGATTATGTTTCAGCAGTTTAAATCAAGCCATATCAAGTACAGAAAATGCAGCCGAGTTCTGAAGTCTTTATCTCATAACTTCTTTAGCAAATGAATCCATTTATTGTAATAATATATCTGCCCTTTTTGTCTTGTTTTTTTTAGCTTATCCCGTTATTTTGCATGGTTAGGGGAACATAAGTTATCTGGTGTGCGTGGGTGAGAAATTGCTTTAAAGACATTGATGTAATGTCAGACATTTGTGTAAGGATTTCCATTTTTAAATCCAGGGTTTCTCAGAAGATGGTAAAAAGATTAAGCTCTGTAACAGAAAAGTTAAACAACTTATGTTGTTTTAATCACTTTGCAGATGGAGTCGTCCAAACAATTTTTTTTTATGTGTACCCGCTTTAATATAGATATCTTTTAAAATATTTATGATATAGCTTAGCTGCTCTATATTCCACTAAGTGTAAAATGTTTTTTTTGTGCTTGTGAACTAATACAGTATGGAGTAAAATGGAGACTGAGCGGCCAAAGCTTTCCCCATCTCTTGCCTACTGAGCAGTGTGTTGGCTGAACTTGATACAATGAGAAAATTGTTTGGCAACAAAAAAAGCCTAGTTTGTCTGTGTGCAGAGCGCTGCTGATCTGCGTGAGGTCACAGAGACAGAAGGAGAAAGCAGAGAATGAGGACAAGCTAATAGTCCTACAGAAACCTGGTGCTGCAGGATGTTTTATTTTCTGTTCTGTTTGACAGAACTCATCTTATTTTTAACTGTGTTGATGTTATACTAACATATGTGTACTGTAAACCTAAATACACAATAACATGCCTAAGATGTACAGCGTGGCCATCTTTTCCTGAAGCTGACACTGCTTTTGCCTTTGTTGTGTCTCAACATTCGGGTTTGTTATAGCTATACTTCTCATCCTTTGTCTTCTGACTTGTTCTTCTCAGCCCCGGAGCAGCCGAGCTGTAAGGCGCTGTACGACTTTGAACCAGAGAACGAGGGAGAGCTGGGCTTCCGCGAGGGTGATATCATCATCCTGACCAATCAGATTGACGAAAACTGGTATGAGGGCATGCTGAACAGCCAGTCAGGATTCTTCCCTCTCAACTATGTTGAGGTCCTTGTTCCGTTACCACACTAATATAGTTAGAGGGCTAAGAGATTAATTGAGAAGATGAGAGGAGAAGAAGTAGAAATAATGGAGAGGGAAGAAAGCGATGACATGAACGGTCCACAGAGGTTTAATTTTCACCTTCAGGTCCATCATCATCATCACAGATGAGCACTTTTTGTCACCTCGGGATCCGGAAACGATCTCAGGCCAGAATGTCAACTTGTTTCATGAAAAGGTTAAAATGTCCAGACTAAGACTAAGGCAACAGGTCTTCGTTTTCCATTTGAAAATAAGAAGAATTTATGAGGACTAACTGATGACATATTTATAAGCGACAAGTTGTTTTTTTTAACCACAGATAAATGATGAAAAAATGTTTGTTTTAAATTCTATCATTTCAATTATTGGGGTGACAGATACACATCATGCTTTTTGTGTGACTGCAGTTTAAGATTCTGTCAGTGTTTTATAAAACAGTGGCCACGATGACATTCACAATGAATGGTGTGTAATATTGACTGAATAGTACCATTTCAAAACAGAAAGTTGTGTCAATGCCTCCAAAGGACTGAAATCTATTCCTGTATACCATCTTGTGGCCTGGCCGAGAATTACACCTCAACTAAAGGAAAATGGCACAACTCCATAGCTAGACTAGATTTATGTTCTAATTGGGAAACAAAAAAAATTAGACTCCTCTTTGTGATTTGGACAATTTTTAAAGTTTTGGCCTAATTGCAATGTGCATTCTTTGACCCAAATTAAGATTGAAATTTGTCCCTTTGTTTTCATGTTAAAACATGTGAGAAAATGTTGTAATTGCACCTTAGTCTTCAAATGAGATTGATGTGTGTCAGAACTACTTCACCTTTACATAAAGACCCAAAGTTAAATGCGGAGGTTGCACCTTGTTGTCAATTAAAACAGATGTTTGATGCCTAGAAACAAGGAAAAAAAAGAGTTTTGTGATGGATGTCTGCTAGTCTGTTCAATAGAGGAAACAGAGCCAAAAATACTTTGAAATGCAATAGAAACATATCTCTTTGTGCTCCTGTTTGTTAAACTGCTATTGATTCTGTAGCACAGCCATATATCCATGTCTTTTTTTTTTTACCTGTTTACCATAGTATTAAGTTCTTCCTTTTTTCAGTCTTTTGAGCCCTATTTTAGGCACCAGTTAACTGCATACAGTGCCTGAATAGACTAAGCTGCTGGCAGCAAGTCAGTCTTTTATATTCATTACTAACTGTCCTGCTGTTACTGTCTGCCCTCATGTCTTGACAGAATGTGAAACTTGTCTTATTCTCACCATGTAATTCTGATTATTCACAATGACTTTAATTAAATTTACTTGTTATATTGGGCTGACAGACAGACATTTTATCGGTTCAAACAAGGCTGGATTCTTGTTCTGGACTTTGCAACAGTCCACACCTACAGGAGGAGTGTTATCCAACATACACTGTACAGTATGAGGGAAGGAGCTTGAATGAAAAGGGAAAACATCAAGGGAAACATAGTTGTAAGCTGTGATAGATTTGGATCAATCTGGACCACTTTTGTTTCAAAACATTTACCTTAAATCCAGTCGATTTTTCTTTTAATTGTCAGGGGATGGGGGGGAAAGTTCTAATTGTGAATGTCAGAAATGTACTGTTTTATTGTTTGCAGTATCTCTCTGCTTCACGACCTTTCTTTTCTCTTTTTTTGTCACTCCGTGTTGCTGGCCACACCCTGCCTTACTCCTGAGTTTAGTCCTCATCTTGTGTGTTTACATCTCAGACCTTACTACAGTATGTCTCAATATTTGTATGTAGTTCAGGGCTAAGGGCAATAGGAGGTGCTGTGTGGATCATACCGTTGAGAGAAAAGATCTACCTTGTTTTGTTTCAGTGCCTTTGAAAAAGAAACTGGGGGAAGTGTCCCAACTAATACAGCAACCAAATCTAACCCAGCTTCTTAGAAATGGTGAACACTTTCTTTTCTGCTTATTTTATTTCTAGCGATTGGCAATTTTCCATGTTAAGATAAAATGCATGTGTGGTGCTATTTCTGCACATCAATGACACTACAGAAGGTTTCCTCAACATGTTTAGACTGGAGTCTTATCAGCAGACTACCAGTGGAAACTTGTTTTCATTTGTATTTTTTCATTTTGTTTTTTGGGGGGTTTTCTAGATTTGGATCCATGTTTTAAAGAAAAAAAAGTCCCACTTCTTTCTTTTCCTTAAGGGCTATGTATTTGTTTTATCAGTCTTAAATTCTCCTTTAAACATCATCAAATCACTATGGCTCTCTATAGTATTATTTTTATATACAAGACCTTAAAACTTTTAAATTTATCTTTGCATGTAGTCCTGTATTACACCTTGTAAGTGTATATCTTAGGTTTAAGTTGTCTTTTTACTTTTGGTATGAATATAGAATTTAACTGCAATATTGTCTTTTATTATCACAGTATTTGTACGTGCTTCCTTGTTCCCTGCCTCCCCCCATTCTTACAGTAAATAAAAAGAAGAAATATGTAAATGCTGTATAACTGTTGTATTTTATAACTTTGAACCAAGTAGGAGAAAAAAGGGGAAGTATTTCTCTGACATCAGGTATTTAGTTAAATATTTCTAGAATGATGTGAACAAAGAAAATTCAGGCATATTTAAATAGTTCCAGTGTGTATGTTTTAATGCTTGGTGGGTCAATCAGCAGGCTTAAGGCATTGCTCTGTCCTCACACGTGTATCAGACAATACACAGTTAGTAATAAATACAGTACAGGTCAAGAGGAAGCAAATATCTGTCCTAGCAGGACTAATGTCTCACAGAACCTGATAGGGAGACAGTAGATAGGCACATTCACAACACAGCGCGCAACACACATACTCACCTGTTTCATCAGACTAGTGGATTTACTTTGACAACAACCCTTTCGATTAAGTAGCAAAAAAAAACATGAATAAAATCTATAGGGGAGTACAGATAAGTTCAAATACAGAAACCTTTGCATACATTGATAATGTAGTATATTTTAATTTGCCCTACTTTTTTCACTTTTTCCCCACCACTATTCCATTGGTTTAGTCTTTAAAGGCAATTACAAGACATCAACAGTTTAAGTCGTCCATATCTGCCAATATCCGATCAGACTACATGATATTGTTGCAGATAGGTACATAGGTCCAAAAAGGTAGGAAGCCATATGGATTGACTGATTTCTAACCTGTGAAATTCCTCTATATGATCTGTCAAATATTGTTTTTCCTATTTTCTTTTGTTCTGATTGGATGTTATTTGCTTTTGTTTGTACGTCTGTCAAATAAATACAGTACAACCTCCAGGAGCAGCTATTTTCACAGATTTAGCACCGCCATAGACACTTAAGTGTGTTTTAACTCCCAATAACAATGCATCAAAATCAAGCATGACTGCATCCAAGGCATCAAAATGTTTTTCAAGAACAGATTTTACATTGTAAGTCTGTCACACCTGAACTAACTGCTCTGAAGATAAAGTGTTTGAAATAGAACAACTTGAGGTGGAGCAAGACCACCTCATGCATGCAGAGCAGACCTCAATGCGTGTTGCTCAGCTGACTGTAGACATGCTCTAAGATCTGAGAGTAGGCCTGATCTTTGGGGGCGTGACAGCTCAGTGAGCCCTGTGGAGGAAAGACGAGTTAAATCAGATGCACGTTCCAAATATTTGCTATAGTGAGCAGGATTTGTTTGTCTTTAACTCTTTCTACCTTTATCTTATCCATCATCGTTGTATCAGGACACCAATACTGGTTGAACTGGACGATGTCAGGAGCTGCCCTGTAGTAGTCAACCAGCAGCATCTGTTGAGGGAATATAAATACGTTTAATTCTGATTTACAGCTTTCATGTAAATGCATGACACAAAATTATATTTTTCTACAATTCCTTTCACACGACTGAAGCTGCAGTATCGGTACCATTTCATTAAGAACATCACTGGTGAGAAAGTTGTCCTGTACGTAAGTGACCTCCACTGCCACAGGGATACCGTAGTCATTAGGACGTTGCTGCAGAAAGCGAGATGATGTTGGTGGAAACGGAACAAATATTTTACAAAATCCACATGAATAACCAAATAAACTAAGAGACAAAACCATAAAAGAAGAAGTTGGGCAGTTGATAATTAGGCCTGTCCTAACCTCAGGTGGTGGTACAACCCAGAAGGGAGTTATTGTAGATGCCACACCTTGGTTTCCATGGTAATATGGACCTGAAAAAAATGGACAGCAAAATGGTGTTAAACCTGCCTGAGCCCAAGGGTCATGGAAATAGTTTGATATTTACTTATGTGTACATGTTGTGTTTATATCTTTAATGCTTTTGCAGGAGCAACTGTAATGACAGCAGTTTCCCCCAGGGATTAATAAAGTATTCTGCTTTTAATCATACAGTTTAATAACCATTTAATCAGTAAAGCCTAAATAATTGATGTTCTGAGTTTAACCGCCCAGCCAAATGTTAATGATTAAAACAATTTCACATAAATATAATTCCATCCCAAAAGAATTGTAGAAAAACACAGGGGGTGTATCCAAAAAAAGCACATATTAAACAGAGTGGATGTCATTTTTTAAACTGAGGCAAATTGCTTATATGTGAAATCCTAAACACAGCAGATATTAAATATGTTGGTCACCTTGCAGCTATAGACTACTAAGTTACTAACATTGTAGGTTAATACAATTTGTTTTCTGCCTGACTTTAAACAATGTAACAGTGATCTCCGGTTAAAAAAAAAAAAACTACATGTCTTTTTTTTCCCTGTTGCAGCAAGTCTCTTTAATCAGCAAGGGCTGTTTGCTCTTTATGAGCATATTTAATAGCTTATGGCAAGTACGGTGGCTCTGCTCATGCTCTTGAATTTTCTCTTGTTTTTAGTTGGTCGGTTTTTCACACATTAGTTTCAACAGTCTCACCTATTGTTAGCTATTTATCAGATCACTGGGTAACGGTGCTGCACACCCTGAAGATACTTAATCCTGCTCTTATTCTTTCTGTAGTTTGTATCACAACCATCTGTTTATACTTTTGTCATATTTTTCCATTCCATGTTTGATGTAGGAGAGCAGAACTTATGAGTCACTTTTTCTAATACTTCAAACATAATCACTGAATCAGATGAACAATCTGTTGCATCCTATCCTGCTGCATTGTATCTGACCAATATCTGACGGACACTGACCACAGATGATGCCCAGACAGGGCTGGAAGCCATTGTTTGAGCCCTGCAGCCGCAGCTGATGATCCATCTGGGAGTCGATGTCCTGCAGTGATGGCAGGGCTGGCCCCCGCGGGTGACTGTGGTACCAGCCCACCAGTGACAGCCCACGCATGAACAGGTTCTGACAGATCTGGAACCAAGTAAAAAAGACAGACACAGAATTAATAACGAATGTTAGGCCTAAAAAAAAAAAAAATGTATTAATGTTGATATGGCTTTTCTACTTAAAGGAAAAGTACAGTTTTTTATTAAACCTGGAACTAATTTGTAGCATGAAATACGTTCATAAACTTATCCAGGCAATTTTGGACTTACTTGAAGTCTATCAGGAGATAATTAGATCCATCGCACTGGCGTTGTCGGGGCAATGGCATAATCAAAGTCACTTTCTCATGTAGTGTTGCCGTCGTAACCGGTTTGTGTCTTTATATCTATGGTTTCAGATGACAACATAGCCGCTCTGAAGGCACAGAGGAATAGTACAGCAACTAATAACTAAACACAGGTGAAATTAAGGCATTTTGTGGCAGATAATGTCTTATTTAGAGGCAAATGACGTTGCCCCGACCACTTCCATTGAATGGATATGTACGCCAGCACGAAGGATCTATATATCTCCCGGTAGACTTCAAGTAACTCCAAAATTGTCCGGGTGAGTTTATGACTGTATTTCATGCTATAAATAAGGTTTAATTTTAAAAAACGGTACTTTTCCTTTAATTGTCAATATTTTGCAAACTTAAAAAAGACCTACAGTGTGTAGTTGGGACATGCTTTTAGCTGCATGTCCAAACTACGATCCACAATTTTTGCAGTTATTGTATTTTCTGCTCTGTGAATTGGTCTTATATCACATAAACTGTGTTTCAAAGCCATCCATCCATCCATTATCTACACCGCTTTTATCCAATTCAGAGTTTCAGTTTCATAAAGCACAGCAATAACATGAGAAATAACAAAAACACATTAACCAAATAGAAAAAACAAAAATGAATTTTCCCTTTTTTTTTTTTTTTAGTTCAGCATGATTTTGCATTTCATGAAATTGCACAATTTGCTAACTATGTCTTATGAGACCTTATAGATTCTTGAACAAACATTCGCATTAATGTCTCTTGTAGTGGATGTGCATGCTTTTCAGTTCAGACAACAGATTGTTCATGAGTTACCTCCTCCTCAACAGCAGAGGCTGAGTCTCTGTCTGCCAGCCTGGTCCGACAGGGGAAAGCCCTTAAAACTGTCAGCACTGGAACACAGCAACCACAAAGATGAAGATGATGGTGAAGAAGACGGATGCACTTTAACCTTTGGCACTTATTATTCTGGGATATAAGCACACTCACATTGTGTATTGGTATCCCATCGTCCTCCGAGGTATCCAACCACCTCACTGGTGGTCAGGTGACAATGGAAGTCCTATAAAGGCCAACAAGCAGATCAAAATGGCTCTTATAACTTCATCATTAACACCTAATCATCATCCTCAAGAACAAGTTAATACCTACCATTAGCAGCAGTACATTACTGGAGACAGCTACATTGAATGGCTGGAATCTGTTGATGGCTGAGAAGGCTGACAGCTCCACCAGCGTGTGCGGATCTCTGAGGACACAAGGTTGCAAATGTCAGTCACATTGTAATTCATCTCATGCACAGCACACTGGACACATGAAATTCCACTGGAAGATGGGCAGTACCTGGCAGCATCCCTGGTGCCCAAGGTGCAATACCTGACAGGAATCCTCTCTCTGTCAGTTCTCCGTGAAACCATGACATCTGTAACACAGTGAAGATTGACATTACCAACTTCTGAGGAGAGAAAAAAAGAAGAAAAGAAAAGAGAAGAAAAGAGACCGTGTAATCCAGGTTTGGTGTTCTTGTTCTTCTCATCTGCCTGCACTGCTGTCTTCCCTTCCTCCTCATCCTCATCATCATCTTCCTCACTCACCAGGCTCTGCCATAACAAGAAATAAATGACAAAAATCAGGTGTCATTAACTCAACTCCTTTGGTATTACTTTTCTTAACAAGGCAGTGTTCTTATGCTTCTTCCTGTCCAGCATTCCTCTCTCACATGCAGCTTTTATTCTGTTTCTTCTTTTATTTCGTTTCTTTGTTGTGTATGTCAGGAGTCATGCCCAACTAAAACCAAACTTCCACTCGCTGACTTACAGTAAACTTTCTGGTATTTGCTGCAAACTATTACCTTCGTAAACCTAGGAACAGCTTCTGTTTGGTTTGTTAAGAAGGAGATTTTGATTTTTTGAATAAAAGTAAAACTGTGGATCATGATGCAATGCCATCACTGTCCTCCTCTCACCATGTCTGCGCTGGGCTGATACTTGTGCAGCCAGGTGGTTTTGTACTGCACCAACTTCTGTCCCCGATAGCGCACGGACGCCCAGCCGCAGCCGGATTTCTTGGCCGGGTTAACCAGACGCTTACAGTGCGTTGCCCAAGCACTGGGGGAGTTAAAGATCTGGCCCGTCTCCACCCATCGGATCTTCCCATCAGTCAGCAGGTCTCCAACAAAGTTCTTACCCTGAGGGGTCAAAGGAGAGAGTAGTTGCTGCTTTGTGTGTTGTGCTGCCTCAGACCTATTATAATAATGGATAACAACATTCTTAATTGTCTGTGATGTGGGTTATTACCAGGTAGTGGATAGCCAACACACCGTCCCCCGGTTCCACCAGGCCATCTTTGAGCAGGACTCGCAGGGTGATGCCTCTGCGGGTCAGCAGGGAGCCCCGGCCTGAGCTGGATCGAAAGTCTGCCTCTTCACCTCCGCTCAACTCCTCCTCATCCTCCTCACCTCCATCCTCCACCACCTGTGGTGAGCCTGGTGGCTCTGAGCCTGAAGATGCACAAATATTCACACACTGAGGGGCCGCCAGGTCTGCAGGGGAGTTATGTGAGTTTGATGAAAATCCAAAACTAAAATCCTTCATCCTGGCTTGTTATGATGCATGATTTGAATGTTCTTTTCCTTTAATAGCCTCTTGTGAAGATTTAATATTACTCAGGGTTGAAAATTAGGAAGGAATAAACAGAAAACATCCATCAAAGTTACATCAAGAACAAAGTCGATGTAAATGTCCATTGTTGTAAAGAGCTTGACTTTAAGCTCCACTGTAATGGTAGCCAGCATCATTCATAACTGCACCATGCTACAATTATAGCAATCCTGTCACAGTTGAAGGAACCTCAAGTGGCTAAAAATAGCCAAAAGATCATCTAAATTGGCTTTTTATTAATTACGGCTAAGCTACGCTGGTCTTTGTCTCCACCCCCCATTAGGGCACGGCTCTGTCCTCAAGAAGAGGCCTGTATATGCTGATCCTCC
The DNA here is from genome assembly GCA_029874935.1 of Atherina boyeri. Taxonomy (NCBI): domain Eukaryota; kingdom Metazoa; phylum Chordata; class Actinopteri; order Atheriniformes; family Atherinidae; genus Atherina; species Atherina boyeri. The sequence goes on from JAPMNP010725014.1 coordinate 11,641, forward strand.
TCAGTTAATTTCTCTCTGAATCACAATTAAAGCCCTCTTTCATTATTCTCACCCATATCTGTGAAAGCGACGGAGGGCGCCTTTAAATCCAACTCGGTCCAAAGCTGCCCTTTTCCGGGACACTTCGGCTGTGCGGGCTGGAGCTCCGGACTGATACCAGAGACACTTCCCCACACTAGCTGCGGCTATTATTCAAAAACATAAAATGAAGGCGTCTGTGGCTCTGCAGTGTAGTTTCCTTGTTGTGTTGCTTTAATGTCAGTTCCCCTCCCCTTTCTTTCTCCCTCTCCCCGTCCTTGTCACTCTCCCTGTGTTCTTCTCAGAGGTTTGTCTAACGTGCCATGCTGGTCTGTTTGTCACTATTTACTCCTGTATCATCTGAACTGAGAGTAAACACTCAACCGATGTGGTATCGAAAACAGGCGAAGCTGAATGAATGTCACAAAATGTAAATGATGTAGCGAGTAATCTCCGTTCCTCCGGTGAAATCAAGTGTCGCCTCGTACACGTGAAGCGTTTATTTGTCTATCAGGAGGATTAAAAGTGCATCCAGGACACGGTGGGTCATTTCTGTGTTAGAAACCATACACGCCAGCGAGAGATAGGGATTTTTGTGGCGTTAAAACGCGGCTTTGACCCGCGATATGTTGTGTTGTGGTTTTCTTCGCCACGCCGATACGTGCTTTCTTTATTTCCAAAAAGAAGCACATTTACCGGGAAGCAGCCGGCGGAGGGCAGCAAACCTCCAGCGGTGTCTTCACCGGCTCCGTGACTTATTACCGCCACCTGCTGGCTGCACGGGACATTTTCACTTGGTACTGCCTGTCAATTCAGCCTATCATTGTTTTTGCTTGTTTTATTTTTTCTACAAAGCAAAAGCTGTCCAAATGAAATTGTAAATTAGCCTAGAAACAAAGAACAATGTGGATATTTACGATAACTAAATCGAAAGTGACAGCTGAGGTTGAAGTTGAGACTCATCACAATATTTAAGTGATTGAAAACAACCAGCTTGTTTGATTTTTTTTCTCATCTTCATTACAGAATCGTTGAAACTATCTTAAGTCATGCTTGACAATAATTACCAAAAGTCTGGTTCTGTAGTCTTATCTACACCTATGAATAAAATGTTTGCCCATCAAGATTGAAATCTAAAAATGTAATATGTCTGTCCTCCAAAAATTTTCCAAATCTGTTTTTACTGTAATCTAGCAAAAGAGATTTGCTATCATTCTACAATATGCATATAAAAAGCTTGTTATGACTAAATTAATAAATAAGTAAATATTCAAGATATTCAATGTCTGAATTGCAAAAAGGTTAAACATAATTTATTGTTTTGAAGTGAGTTTATTTTAAGACTTGAAGGGTCTAGTTCTAGTGACAGCACTGTTTGGGAAATTTTTTAAGAGATTTGTCCTTTTTAATGACAGTGAAAAGATTGCATGTGATAAAACGCTCCTTTTAAATTTGTTGTTCCTTTATTTACTGTCTGTGAAAATGAGATTCTTTGGTCTATATGTCCTTTTGGTATCTAATTGCCCTATGGTAGTGTGGTATAGCCCTAATAATAATGATAATGTAAATTCTATTTTTACTATTTATTTATTGTAAATAGTTCATGTTCCAAAAGGTTGACTTCTGTGTCTATGTTCCAGAGGGATATTCTCATTTTAACTCCAAGCTCACACACCTACATGCTGCCTCTATCTAAGTACCTAAACAACTTGAATATGATCATCTTATTAAATAAGACCCTCTTAAAAAACTTCTTCAGGATCAGTTTTTTAGAGGCTTTTTTATGGACTTTCCAAAAATCTCTTTTGAATGTTGGCAGCCTTTTTTTCTCTTGTGTCAAGATGATCGCACAGAACTTTAACAATGACATTTGTGTATTCCAATAAATGTTTTGCAGCCCAGTTTTTATCTTCCTACTTTGTTTGGGATCATTGTTGTGCTGACAATAAAGTTGTTACCATGTAGATGTTTCCCAGATGGTATTGCACTGGTACTGATATTGCCTGTCAAACTGTGTTGTCTTTTTATTGATGTAACTAATAAAATGGAAAATAACACAGGTCTTTTGTCAGGCTGCTAGATTTGGAATAGTAGGAATACAACAAAAAAAAAAGAATAAGACAGAAGAAAAATAATTATCCACTCAATGGAAAATAACAGTTTCATTATGCACCATATGATCAGAGCAGTGCAGGAGAGTTCTGATCAGATCGAATGGCAGACTGGACCAGGCTGCGGACAGGATCAGGGCCTCATGATTCCGTGCCAGGTAGCAGAGACAGACCTCTTGAAGGGCCCTGTATGAACTGCACACTGCCAGAAAGAGCTCTGACACTGGAAAGTCGGATGCTCTGACATAAACAGTTGAAAAATATTTGCAGCCTAATTCTGAAGTTCTGTCAGATGCCAAGCCGAAGCTGCCTTGAGAATGCAATGGGCAGAGGGTGATTTTAATTTTTCTCGCATAGAAGTACCTGAAACATAAACCTTTTCATTAGATTTGATTTGATTTGATTTAGATCCCTATTAGCTCCAGCAAAGCCAGAAGCTATTCTTCCTAGGGTCCATAAATGTGGTATGTGGTATTCAGTGTACACTCAGAAAGTGGCTGAAGTTAAAAGTTCAAACTTACATATAAATACTTTACCTGACAAATGTGTTGGCATGTTTAACAGTCAGAAGTAAGGATGGGATGATACACTTAAACTGACGATACGATGCAACTCGATATGCCAGGGTCACGATACGATATCAAAAAAGA
>JAPMNP010725024.1:0-11594 GCA_029874935.1 Atherina boyeri
TATATGATATATTTAACTCAAATTGCTGATCCAAACAACTAATGATTTATAAAAGAAAATCTTGAAAATTAGCAGGAGTGCCCAAACTTTTTCATACCACTGTATATAAACAAATATATATATTTGTTTATATATAGATATATATATATATAATATATATAATATATATATATATATGTATATATATATATGTATATCTATTATTATTATTTTTTTAATGAATTTATTTAATTTAATTTTTTTTAAATAGTCATTACTATTCCACTCCTTCATGTGTTTTATTTCTCATTATTCTATTACTTCAAATACTACTAGAGTGACAACATCTGCCGGGGAAAAATTCCTTGTATGTGCTCATATACTTGGCGAATAAATCCAATTCTGATTCTGATTAACAAATATATTATCAAGGTGTGTTTGAGTTATAGTTGTCCAATAGCCAGTGTTACCTAAATTTTGTTTAAATGTGATCATATTGAATAAAAATTTTCAGTGCAAAGCATCAGCATGCTCCATTATCCTATTTGTAAAGTTGAAAATGAGCAAGGATATCAGTTCATGCAGTGGAATGCAAATGTGCAATGTAATCCTACATTGAGCTGTATAATATGTCTATGTTCACTGACCCCAATCAAAACCGATGATCAAATATTTATGATACATTTATTTTCTTCCTCACTCATGTCTACACTTGTAGCAGGATTCATCACACCAGGGTAAGACATTTTGCTTTATCACGTATCATCTCTTACTCATTATATAGATTTAGTGTTTTTACAGATTGAGATAATTGTAGAATATTTTCAAGGGAAGTATAAAGAAGGATGGTGTGTGATTTATGCCTAGCTTGCTTTGCTATCATTTATTTATTTGTTTATTCTTTATCTTTAGCTTAATCCACCACCGCCATGATCCCTGATCAGTCCAGCTGCAGCATCCAGAAGGTTTAGTCTTGTTAGCTGGGTAGACTTGTGCAGCTGGAACATGTGACATCTCCATCACACCGCACTAGTCAATTGACCTGCCACTATGTAGAGTGCAGACTGACCATAAATATCACTAAACAGAAGTCTGGAGTACATAAACAGATTTGAGTTTCTGTGCAGGTTGAAGTTGCAACAGAGTACTTTCTTTTTTGTATGCATGTTAGTAATTCTTATTTTCACTCGGGAAGATCAAATCTGAATAAACACATTGTCTCCCAGTTACATAAACGATATGAATGATATCATAGCATAACTGATTTCAACTGCTATCTGTCTTGTGCCTACTGCATGGTCATGTGCTTCTGCTTCTCTAATGACTCCATATCTGCTTAAACCACCAGATAACTGGGTTGGGGATAAGGGTGCAGACCAATAAATAACAGCCTTATGCATTTGTGCTAGTGTATGTTTGTGAATCTTTGATATTAAGCTTTCTGTCTCTCCAGAGATGACTAGGTTTTTTTTCTTCCTCCAATTACTATTATGCATTTTCTAAAGGTTTTTTCTGTTTCGGGATTAACTGCAAATGTGTTTACAGTTAGATTAGCTATTCTGTCACATTTGTTCTCTGTGATTTAGTGGCTTACTCTTTGTGTGTGTGTGTGTGTCCATAATGGGTTTGTTTTTTGGAGGGGGTTAAGGTGATTTAGTGGCAATCGAGGAGAATGCAGACCAGTCGGTGCAAGAGGGAGCTCAGACTGTTCTATAGTGGTGACACTAAACGATAACCATTTCATTATTATCATGTCCCTTGATATTGTGCGGCTTTTCAAAAATAACTGCAACAAATTAAACTCTCCTCTAGTTTGGGTTTGTACACAAGATGAATAAGCAAGGGACACAGAAAAGTTCCCTTTTTTTCCCCCTGGAAGAAGATGCGGGGGCAAAGCAGAGAGGCTGGCATGATTGAGAGATAACAGCAGTGACCCTGAGTTAATTGGCAATTAGAGAGCTGCCAACATCATTGTTAAAGACTATAATTAGGAGTCTCACTCGTAAGTGTGTGTTTGTGTTTGTGCCAGGTTGGTGTCAATGACAAGTTTTCTCATACAGAGTCACTTTTTCTGTTTCTCACATGAATCCTTTTATCTGTCTTCTGTACCCAGCTGGTTTTCCAGCATATTCTTCACTGATACCATTTTCTTCCTCCATGGCAACAGCAACAAGTATGTGTCTTATCTAGATTAGGCTTTTCAACTTAACAGCCATTAAAAACAAGAAATATGATTGTTCATTGGAGAGAACTTAGCAAAAGGACAAACAAGGTTTTGTACACACCGCAGGTGTACATAGGTATGAACAAAAGGACATCTTTTCTGAACTGAAGATTGAAGCAGATCATATTTTTTACCTTGCAATGCTTAGAAATAGATGAAGGAAGAGGCGATAAGGGACGGATAGGTAGGGAAAGCAAGGTACGTCCACTTTGAAATCCATCTTGCGATGATGGATTCCCTACTGAGAGCCTCAGGCTTTGTCCTTCTTTCAGACCCTTTTGTGTGTGCGTCTCAAGTAGAGAGCCAGTGGTTTTAGTCCTGCTATCAGCCCCTGGTGTCAGTCTTGTCTGCTATCAACCCCCATCCTCACAGAGCGCTTACACTTCCCCCATACTGTCAGAGGACCCCTCAGGACAGTCTATGAACTTCTGAGAATCACATTTTGGAGTGAAAAATAAAAACACAGCTGCCACATCTAATTTTGAAACCATCAGTCTTGTCTGAGATTAAAATGCACTGTGTGGAAATTGTAGCTATCCGTGAATTACCCATAATTTTCCATGTCAGCCTTTACATTTTACACACACATCCGCACAGACAGATATACTTTATATTCTCCCTGGTGTCGTAATTTCACCTCATGTTTTGGTGGTTGGATTAGATGATAACTTTGGTGTTTATTTGGCATTTGATGCCTCAGTTCTACTTTGTGCACTTGTCAGCTTTCATGTGTCTGACACTTCCAGAGGCCTTTATGGCAGCTGCTACTGTAATTGCTGGGGGGATATCTCAGGAATACACTAAGCAGGTAGTCACTCTTCTCAGCTCTGCTGCATACGTTTCATATTTGAGCCCTTATTGAAGACGCACTGAAGATGTGTGTGACATTACGACAGGCTTAATGTTGAACTGTCATGCTATTACTCAGGTTATCTTATTTCAAAGAGTGCTTTTTAGTGGTGCTCTATAATTCTAGACTGTGGTTAATGTACGGCGGCTGCTTCCACACTCCCTGTGAAATGAAAGGATGAAACTATTTTCCCCATCACAATTTAAATAAAAGTAAAAAATTAAACACTACAGCACAAAGTACTTTTGACCCATCATAAAACTTGTGTGTGGAAATAAGGCAGAGTTAAAGTACCCAACAAAACTTAGACTTCAGTTATTTTTCTTTTAGAGATGTTTCCTTTCCTTTCATGGTGCATCTTTAAAGCTTTTTGAAAATACTTTGAAAAGCCTGCAAAGTATGTATGTACAGATGCCCACATATTTGTGGTTATGTGGTTCGTAGGAATGCTGTTTTTCTAAAAGCAATTATTAGTTAGACAATAATATTTGTATTGTTAGTGTTCAAGGCAAAAGGCCTCCCCCATGTCTTTAAAGCCTCCAGTTGTAACTGTTGAATGTACTGATTTTTTTTCACTTTAAAGCTTTATTTATGTTCCTCAGGGCATTATTCTGCTCTACAACCCTTTACAATGACTTGTATAGACACATCTGTTTCGAATAAATATTTGAAAAATGCATAGGAAGAACAAACAACCACATTCAATTGAGTTTCACAATTCTTTAGTTGTGGACACTTGGGTGGTAAAGATGCTCGACTAGCAACATCTACCTTAAGGGAAGTATTCTCTATTCCCTTAAGTATCTTGTTTGTTAGCTATAAGAAAGAACTGATGAAATCTCAAGTACTTATTCCCAACCATGATTCACTCTCCCAAAAACTTTTCTAACCTCACTGATTATACTGCTTGAACTCCAGTCTCTCCAGGCGAATTATTTAAACTGGTGTCCTCCATCTCACCTTAACAGAGACTGCATGCACAACTCAAACTTCAAATCTGTGCCTCTTCTCAGTTGTGCTGCTGTGTTTCATGCTTGCTTCGGCTCCCCCAAGTNCCCCTCCCCCCCGTAGCCTTTATTCTTTGCTCCTACCTGCTGGCACCTGAGAATTCTCTGCATTCAATACAATGTGAAAACAAGGTGATACTTCATTGATTTGTGCAGGGAGCAAAAAGAGGTCAGAGTGCATCTGCACACCAAGCAAAAAAAATATGGATGGACTGGTTAAGGATAGTTTAGTAAAATGAAAACTTTCACCCACTAGTCCTGGCTATTGGAACAGATTTTCAAATTTGTCCTGTGTTGCTTAATAGTTACTTCATGGCCTCACAATTACAGTTCAGCTCTACATTTTTCTTACAACATGCACAAATCATGTTGAGTACCCAACTTTCCCTTCAAAAAAAATGTCTCTTTTTTTTCTTGCAAAACCTCACAACATATTTTCATTTATTTATTTTCCCAGTACTGTTTGAATGTGGTGTATCAGTGATAGATTCATGACAGAATATCCTGGGAGCAGTAAAGCTGAATAACTAAAACTAAAAATAATTTTCTTGTCTAAATTCAATGCCAGTGGTGTTTTTTTCTGCACCACAGACGTATATATATATGAAATATGTGTTCCTGTTTCACTGCTTGGTATTGTGGCAAAAGATATGAAAGTAAATATAAATTTCTCGAATAGTTTATTAACTAAATTTGTGTGTGGTCAGGCCGATCATTTTTACCAAAACTTAGGAATGACTTGGCTCAGTTTAGAACATAAAGCAGAGATAAGCCTTCAGGCAGACAAGGCCAAGGGGCTGTGGCTTTCTTCCATCTATTTGGTATCTCATATCTGCCAGTAATGAGAACATGTAGTGTCAGCAATGTTAGCAAAGAAGTTGCTTGCACAGCAGCTCTCTGTATTTTTCTTTCCAAATTCAAATTTATTTAGCCTATTTCCCAAGGAAAACCCATTAAAACAGTAAGTTATCCACTGCCAGAGAACCAAGTTGTTATAAATCTGGTACATGCAGTCTGTCCTATACCATATCTTGGATTACAATGTTAATTAAATTGTAGGTTTTATGTAACTTTACAGATGAACAGATGAGATATATGAGCCTATCTTTTACTTAAGAAATATAATAAATTGTCAATTCTTCATTTTAATAATAATAATAATAAGGATTATTATCATTATTATTATTATTATTGTTGTTTTTGTTGTTATCATTATCATTACTTTTAAAAATCACAGTTTTAAAAAACATTTGCTTCTTGTGCATTTCAGGATTGATTTTAAGGTTCTTTGAGTTTATGAATATAGTTATGGTCTTGGGCCTTCTCACTTATCTGACCTCTTTTAAAATCTTGAGCTCTCTCGGACCCTGAGGTCCTTTGGTACTTACTTTTTAGTTTTTCCGAAAGTCAAGACTTAACCCTATGAAGAGGCCTCGTTCCATCATTACAGTTCTCGCCTGTTAGCAGGCACGGACTGCCAATTTGGCATACGGGGGTACATATTCCCAGTGTGCCGATGTAGTACTGGGCAGACACAGTTTATTTATCAGTATTACTGGTCCAGAAAACTCAGTAGATCAGCAACCCAACAACTAAGCAGCTAACTGTCAGAACAAAGAGGCAAATTCTGGCGGAAAGAAGTGAAGCCTATGTGGAAGTGCCCAAAAATTACAGTTCACCCCGCCTCCGCCAGGGGCTGACTCCAAAAGGAAGTCAATCCCCATAGACTCCCATGGGCCATCTTCACAGTAATAAAAAAAAAGACATGTTTACAGCATGGTGCAAAAAACTATTTTAGGTTTTAAAAGGTCAACTTTACCTTCATGACAACTGTGCGGGGGGGGTGTTGTTTCTTTTTTTTTTTTTTTTTTAGATTTAACTCATCCGTTTAGATGTTATTTAATCTTGAATAGCACATAAGGCTGGGCGATATTGCGACATATATCGTCTGGACAATAGAAAATGTCAATCGTTTCATATGAAGCTCTATCGTTTATGCCCCGATATGCGCTTTACTGCAGTAGCCTATTTACATCAAGATGAGCCTCGCAGCATTTCCCTGCAAGCTGCCAAGCTCCAACACATAAACAACTATGGAGGAAAATTTAGCAGGCACATTTCAGACCACGGTCATTAACAAGTGGGGTTATCAACTGTCTCATAGAAACCGGAATCGTCCCATATTTAGAAAAAAATGTTACACATCACCTGAAATCAAACTCGATTTATGGCAACAGAAGAAAAAATGTCAACAAAATAAATAAATGAATGACATGAAAATGGACGGTAATCTTGTGGACCTGCTCCTGTTGTGATTTTATGAATAATCTCTTATTTTTTACGGACTTTTTTCTCTCTCTGATCTGTCTGTTGTCTGAGCTGTGGGCACTGACCGTTAGGTGACCTAACGTCACACAAACACCAGCGCGTCCGCACACGGCGCAATTAATCAAAACAAAGAGAGCACCAATGATGACATCTGTTACTGCAGCACCCCAACAAAATAATTTCTGGGTGTCAAAAAACTAAATAGAAAAGGGACCAAATATAAGAGTAGCAAACTGCAACATCTGTGGTATAAAATCCAGAACGGTGAATCCATCTTCGTCCACCTTTAAAACAACCAGGACAGGTGAGTCACTGTAACATGAAAACTCAATGTTAGCATCTGAATGTTAGCAATTACCTTAGTGCCACAGCAGCATAAGCTTAACTTTTAGCTTTCTTTATGGTATGTAATTACATGGCCAACCCATGCCTGGCTTGGATAAAGGCTCTAAATAATAATATCTATTACCTTTTAATATTTTCAGTAGCCTATATAATTTCAAACTGCAATGCCACATTACAATTCTATATAAACAAGTAAATAATTGAATTTACAAAAATGTGCTATATTGTGATGTATATCGTTATCGGGATATAAAACTAGCAATATCGGGATATGAGATTTTTTGGTCAAATCGCCCAGCCCTAATTGCACATGATAAGGGGTGTGTCCATTTGATTGACAGGAGACAGATGGGGCTGTCAGGGTAAGCCCTTGGGGCTGAAAAAATATTATACAAGTTATAACATAGTTCTTCTGGTAATGTTTTGCTGGTCACAGCCAGAAGATGAAATGTAGAATATAAACAAGTGGAAAACCAAACAGGAAATTCACAACACACTACTTTGTACTTTATCCATCAGAATTATTACAAAAAGTCAGTACATGTGGGGTAGCATGTGGTAACCATAATTTAACTCCTTTGGAAGAAAATTTAAAGCTGACAATGGTGGAAAAAAAGGCCATAGGCTACATGAAATAATAAGTATAACTGGAAATGACAGGTACGTTTGTTTGTGAAAACACAAAAATAACTTGATAAATACAGGCTGAAAGACTTGGAGTATACAGAGTGAGGGGAGTAATCACTGAACATGGAGTGAAAAGGATGATGGGAAACAACAGACAGTGAGTGGAATTATGGCTAACTGAGGCTAGAAGAAACATATTACGAGTCAAAGATTCTTTGCTGTCCTTCAGCTAATTTAATACCATAAGAATAACCTCTGGTTTCCGTCTGCCACCAATATGTATAATGCATGATGAGATGTTGAGGGTGACACAGTTGTACAAGACAGTTTTTTGCCTTGGGAGAGGTTAAGCCAATGTGGGTCTCACATATTTTCAGATAGTTTGCTTTTGAAAAGTCTGCTCACAACTGTAGAAAGTTGGATGTGTAAAAGAAAGAAATTCTTCACAGAGAGGGGGTGGGAAATAGTTTTAAAAATTCAGAACCCATGACTCAGTCTTAGCAGGTCAAAGACAGAGAAGGTTTTTCTCACCAAGCCATAGGTTTACCAAGTTGAACAACCTAAATAAACAAACATGGATAACCCTTGGGAAAATGGTGCAATGGCTTTGGTGAGATTTGTCTAGATTTCTCACTCACCTAAAGGCAATGGTGATACACCTGCAGCAATCTTACATCATTTGAACAATATCATCAATCTGACTGGAGACAAAAGAACAAGACAGGAATGAATTATGCATCTGGACAAGAAAGAATGTAAAGCATAGGTGAAGTTTAGTTTATAGTGTCTCTGGAAAAATTGGCACAAAGGGGAGAATGGGGTAAGCTACAGGATAAAAAGAGGAGCCTGTGGGTAAAATGCTATGTTTATAATGAGAGATGTCAGATGGGTCTGAGAAGGGAAAAAATAAAAATGCCAAGTTATACTTGATATGCCTGCACTCATGACAGTCCAACTCAATCTCACAACAAACATGAAACCGCTTGTAAAAAGTCCTCTATTCATTTTTATCCACATACATGTTATTTTTTGTTTGTTTAGAAAAAAAAACTACGTTACTTGCAACATAGTTGCAATTTTTCCACCTCCCCTCGAGTTACTTGCAACTATGTTGTAACAAAAAAAAGTGTCTCTGCCGTGGCCCATCCGAGTTCTGAGTGAAAACCCCAGTTACGTCCTCCTCTCTCCTTCCCTCACTGATAAGTTCCCCATACACCTCCATCAATTTTCCATCATCAGATGCAGTCACTTTCAGCTGTTAAGTTTTTCCCCGAGGTGCCCCTGTGCCACCTGGCCTCTACATTTTTACGGAGTTAGCTAACGCGAGCATTAAGAACGTAACTGAATGCATTTAGATCATGTGTTCACCACGACAAAATCAGCAAAAACAAAGCCAAATAATTTTATTCACAGCATGCAGTACAGTTATTCCGTGAAAAAAAAAAGGATTTGCCTTGGGGCAATGTGTACCTCAACGGGTTGAACGCCTGCCCCAAGTGCAGAGGCTATAGTTCCTTGCTTGCAGCGAGCCCAGGTTCAACTCCCAGCCTGGGACCCCTTGCTGTGTGTCATTCCCTGCTCTGACCCCTTTCCTGTCAAGCAACTGTCCAGAACCCCCCGTCCCTCCCTAAAAAAAAAAAAATACATATTTGCAGGCACTTTAAAGAGGATCTGATGTAATGGCAATGACAGTTTTTGTGTGGGTTGATAGAGCTGGATAGTGTTACAGCCCACCACAAAACATTATAGGTGGGCTGCGTGCTGGTTTTCACCGGTTGTTAGCAAGGTAAACAAAGATTAATTTTATTCCTTGGCTTTTAACACAGCATGAGACTCTGTTTCTGTTTTAGTGTTTTATAGTTTGTTTTTATTTGTTTTATTTTATTTGTTTGTATTCTTTTGTTTTTTAAATTTGTCCTGTGTGTACAGCACTTTGTTTCAGCTGTCGTTGTTTTAAAGTGCTTTATAAATAAAGTTGAGTTGAGTTGAATTAAAAAGAATGACAAGGAGTTGTTGTGTAATCAACTGTCATAGCTGTTCACATGACCATCGGAGGAACCGAAAGGAGAAACAGGCTTTTATCATATTCTGTCAAAACGCTAGTTTGTAACCTTGGCAACAGAAACTCAGGGAACTATCTGTGGACTTTAATACTTTGAAACACAATTTCACATCATCCTCTGGAAACACACAAGCGGTAAGCTGCAATGACTTCACGGAACACAACGTAAGCAATCATCTCAATTCCCTCCACTGATTAGGTCTAATATAACAGCTGCAGCCAACCAAGCAGCAGGGTCCACTCAACCGCTAATCTAAGGTATTATTTATCATAGCCTATGCATTCTATATTTCTATTTATTTGATGTGGTTTTCTTTTAAACAGTTATTGCTCTAGGGATTTTTTGTGGAGGGTGTACGAAAACAGATTGTGAATGAATGGTCACACCTCACTTTTATGCACAACAGTCTTGTGGTCCAAATTTCAAAGTCCTTTACTCATCCATCTGTGAACTGGACCTGGGCCTGCTGCAGGGATCTTAAGTTGCTAAAAACACTGGCATGTATGCACTTACATTTAAGATCATGTAATTATAAATGTGAGCGTGTTGAAAGTTGGGCAGTAAGCCAACATCTTTAGTCCATTCTGAATGTTCGTAGGGGTCTAAACCCCTTAACTCCTTTCACATTCTACAGGCCTGCAGCACTCTCCTTCGCCTTGGACTAGGCATGGGCCGGTATGAGATTCTGACAGTATGAAAACCTTAGGCAAAAATGTCACAGTGTTATGATTACAGCTCTAAAATGCGTATTTTGAATGTCTGTATTTTCTTGTTAAAAAGGAACGACGACTTTTCAATCGAACAGTCTTTTATTTTTAAACAATATATAGAAAACAAAACATTACACATGTGCTTCTCTCTTCTTCACGTCATGTTAGAGGAAACTAGCTGGTGTTATCCATCTTAAAGAAACAGTAAAGAGTTTTTGTGATCTTAAAATAATGTTTCCCAACTCGTGTCAGTGGTTCATCAACCCATAACAGGGTGAAACGGGGCCCCCCCATTCGCTTTGGGGCCCTCTGTCCGCTATAACAGCACTATGTAAGTTTTGCTTGGATTTTTCACTGAAAGTGGAGGCGACAGACCAGGGCCTCGTTTACCGATAACGATCAATCTTAGAAAGTTATGACGGAATTTACGTGCTACTTAAGAACGACCTCCGTCTTTCCTACGCGCGTTTCCCAAACAACAACTTAAAATTGTGTTTCAATTGGTCTTTGAAAGAAAAGTTTTGGGAGGAATTCCCCCTAAAAGTGGGTGAAATTACGTGTGGGTGGGGTGAAACATGACTCATGACTTTACTGTGACAATAGGAAGACGGAGAATTGAAAAATATGTGTTGTAAAACAATTCTCAAGAAACATGACGTGATAAATCATGAGGTGTATAAATAGATGGCCTTTGAACAGGGAACCACGTCCATACAGCTATGGAGAACACTGGGAAGAAGCGTAGAGAAAGTCTTATAGCGACTTCCACAGTACACTGGAGAGGAAAAGGATGGGTTCCGTCTGATTGTATGATGCGCTGTCATAAAACAAACTTGTCTAAAACAACGCACAAAGCTCAAATGCGTTTCTCCGTTTATTGTGATGCATCTTTCACAAGCACGACACACTGGACAGGAGCACTGCAGCCAAGCGGTCAACAAAACTATGGCCACCCAGCCCTCCTCTCTCTGACAAAAGATTGACCACTTTGACAGCTTGACCCGTCATCACATACACCCACATGGCCCATGCGCCACATCACCGTGGCAACTAAATTACTTTGGTTCTACGTGTGTGACTGTGCAAAAGAGAGAGAGTGTTTTTGTTATTTATTTTATTTTAATTGCCATTTTTACCTACTGTGGTGTCTGATGGCTTGCATTATTTTTAATTCCTACTTTTAGGATGCTTTAATAGTTTTTAATTATGTAAAGCACTTTGATTTGAAGTTTGATAGAACGTCAAATATACGTCGCTTATCGCTTGTAGCTTATGAGGTTGCTTATCCGCGACTCGACCTCGGATAAGCGGCAAGAAAATGGATGGATGGATGGATAGAACGTAATCGCGTATAGAACATGAAAAACAATTTCACAGTTGCTGAGACTTAGGGCCAGATTCACTAAAGGTTTGCGTGTAGTAAAACGTGTGCAAACTGACTGCACACGCAAAAAAAAGTAC
>JAPMNP010725029.1:1591-13062 GCA_029874935.1 Atherina boyeri
ATTCTGACTTTTAAATCTCAGTAGTGTTTTTGAATAAACATGTCTCATTACACAGGGTGTGAATAACAACAATGTTAAGTGTAATACAGACAAACAGGAAAATAAGTAAAATGATTGAATTTGTTTTAGTGATACTTGATACTAATTTAGTCCAGCGTCTGTTACACTTTTGATTAAATCACTACATGGTTTGAAGTAGCCTAACTTTTTCGTGGACCCAGTTTAGGTTGAGAATGTACTTGCTTTTGATTATGGTTCCGGGTGTTTTTCAGGGCTGCCCTGTGCATTTTGCAAGAGTTTGAACGGAAGCATAGTTTGTGCACATCCACAGAAATTAACCATATGCTTTAGTGAGCTGCAATATCCAAGTTACCAGTAGGGGTCAGTATAGGGACCAATTTGACTAGGGGTAAGGTCACAGGGTTGGTAGCTGTAAAAATGATGAAAAGTTTTGAAGACAAACTCGTCGACCAAGTCTAAAATTACCCACATTTCTACATCGTTTCATCGTTGCTGCACAGTGACAAATATGTTTGTCACAATAGCTGGTTAGAAAACAATACTATTTTAGTAATAGTAATATGAAAGTAAGTGGAAGCAAGTCCAAAACTGTTGAATCAATGCACAGAGGAAGATGATGAAGGAACAGAGTGGGTTCCCCCTGAATTCAGACAGCTAAGTTAGCTCACCAATTTTGTCAACCACTGGTCTCCTTAGACTGATTTTCCACAAAACTTTCTTTATTGTTGCCATGTTTAACATTGTGTCTACCCTCTACAAATTCAGCAACTCTTTCATCTTACATCTCTAATGCCCCCCCTAGTGGAAACCTCCAGGTAACGAGTATATAAACAACTAAGTATTGTGAACTATTGCGCTTGCGACAAAGCTGGTTGCCTACGCCTTAGTTGAAAGTGACATTAGAGAGTAAATAAAGACTAAAATAACAGTTACAAAATGTCACTGGGACTTAACCATTCAGAAATGTATTTGGTAAACCTTTATCCTAGTCTTTATCAAAAGACAAAAGTTGATAGTAAAGGCAGGGAGTGTCTATACATACAACTCTAGCAGTTAGAGGCTGATAGTATTCGTACCTAAGACGTCAGATAACACATCAGTATTAAAGCTCATCATCCTTGGTGTCAAAATCTCCCTTTCATTTTGAGAAGTTTATAACCTGATGGTTTCTGTTCAGATTCTTTTTTTAATCGATAAATTTAAAAGAAACAAAATCCTGTTGTAGTTTAGAACATTGCTTGTTGACATCTTTGAATGTATTTTGTCCAACCAAGGCAACAAACGTCATCTAATACAATAACTTTAGGATTTCTTTAATCAGCCCGAGGAAAGGTTGGATTGGGTTAACAGTTAAAGCTGTAAAAGAAAAACAAATTGTTCAAGGGCATAGAACAAATGTTTGTCTTGTCTTTGTCTTGTTCACATCAACACGTGTCTGAGACTATTTTACCAGCATTGTTGAACTGTGACCTGTTATGTGCTGTGATCTGTGTGTTTTGAAAGTGTTTTCAAAGATTTTGAAACCAAGACATGTTGTATTAACTTTGAAAGTCTAGATTAAGAAATTGGTCAAAGATCTCAGAATAATATGTCTAAGCTAATTGTTACTTTCTGTCCCTTCAGGGTTTAAGGATAACGGATGAATCATTTTGACCAAGAGCATCTTTCTTTATGGAACTACAACAGAACAGCTTGAACTAACTTAAGTACTTTGCCAAGTTCACAAAATCTCAGGATGGCAAGCAGGAGGAAATCCACCATTCCCTGCATGGTTCCTCCCCAAGAAACCATAGACTCAGATCAGGAGATGGAGGACATCATGGGGGCAGCAGATCCTGAGGATAGCAACGGAGTGGCAGATGCTTCCTGTGATGTTTCTGCTCCCCTGGAGGAGCTAGGCGAGGACACTGACATCAGACAGGACGTGGCATCAGACCAATACCTGGACTCGAGCGCAGCAGAGGGAGGTTACGAGTGCAAATACTGCAGCTTCCAGACATCAGATCTCAACTTGTTCACCATGCATGTGGACACAGAGCATCCTGATGTCATCATTAATGCCTCCTACGTTTGCATGGAGTGTGGGTACTACACAAAAAGGTACAGTATACATGTTCTTCAGACCTCAGATTCTGATTGTAATGCATCATAAAATTTCCCATTTTGTTGAAATTGTCCATTCCATGTCATACTGCCCTATATTCATGAAATTTGCTCCTTTTATATTTTGTCTCCTTCATTTATGTCAGTGAGATGGACTGAAATCCAAACCTGATGTTGTATGAAGTGAAGTTCTTACAGTACTGGGGAAGCTTGACAGTATTATTTTATAATATTTTGTTATTTACCCATAATTCTCAGTTATGACTCTCTTCTGGCCCACAACTCTCGATCACATCCGGGTGAGGACAACTTCACACGAACGATGGTGAAACGAAACAACGAGACCATCTTCCAGCAGACAGTCAATGACCTCACTTTCGATGGCAGCTTTGTCAAAGTGGAGGACGACGATGCGGAGGAGTCGTCGCGGAAAGCCATCCCCCTCAGCAAGACTCCCATTATGAGGATTAAGAGCCGACCAGAACCCAAGAAGTTTGCCCCCGCGCACAAATTCGCTGTTGACGATGTCATCAAAGTGGAAAGTGATGACGATGAGAACAGTGAGCCGCCTACGCTGTCACCCGCCCCGATGATCTCCGCTGCAGCCCCTTGTCTCATCCCCGTATCCACGGCTGTGCAGGTCCAGACGGTCCCACAAAGCATCATGGTCAACAGCCCCAACATGCTACAGATCAAAGGCGGCTCGGGTGGCAGCGGCGCCGTCCTGCCCCCAGGGACTCTGGCTCAGGTTTTGTCAGCCCTGCAGACCCAGCAGAGCAGCACTCAGACACAGCTCCTGATCCCCATCAGCAGCATCCCCACTTATAACACAGCCATGGACAACAACGTCCTGCTGGCCAGTGCCTACAACAGGTGACTGCCCCAGGAGGGTTATTTTTCTTTTTTATTCTACTGCCTGACTTCAGGATTTCTGCACAGTTTAGAGGTGTGTCTGTAAGTTGTGATTTCCAATGATTCATGTAGTTAATTTGAGCAACTATGATCAAAAATTATTTGTACTTTGCAATGTGACTATTTGGAAACTCATAACAACAGCAAAATTCTACTATTGGAAAAAAAATGAGGGAAAAGATATTTATAATTTTTTTTTATATTTTTGACCACTGGTAAATCACAAAAAACAGCCAAATAATGGACTAGGTCGCACTCACAATTATGTCTGGTTGGGCAAAATAATTGAGCTTTACTCCGTCTCCATCTCAATAACAAACTTTTAAATCGGAGACGTTTATCATGAGAGCAGTACATTTATAGTATCAAGAAGTTTTAAGCATTATATCCAAAATTTCCGCACTTTTCAAGCCAATAAAAACAAAAAAAAAACAATTGAAATTCACGATGTTTAATTTTTTTTTTTTTTTTTTAGATTTCCAGTAAGGCTAAACAATATATTGAAAATGTACCTTTTGTCATATTGCAATATCAATATTGCAAAGATATTTTGAGTTGATATAGTTCAATTGGACAGTAGTTAAAATCTAATTCCGTTAAGAGGAAGGTCTGCATGTACTACAACTACAAAGTTGTACAGGTGCAAAAGGCGAGTGCAGCTTTCCTTAATGTACTTGCGATTGCACAATATATTGAAGTATATTGCGCCACAATCAAATTTGTGGTGCTTATTTTTATACATATATTGCAAGTAATTTCATCATTTGAATTTTTAACAGTATTGCATATCACCTGTTTTTTTAACAGTGCACAGCCCTAATTTCCTAAACAAATCCTGTCACGCTAGTGCCTGCGTCTCACCAGTTTCAGTGAAGCAAAACATGTCAGCAGAGTAGTGTTTTTGTGTCTTTGTATACACATACATTATATTACCCAGTTGTTTTTAAAAACTAATATTTTGTTTTGCTTTATTCAGATCTCATTAATTCTAATGAAAATTCCGTCAACATGGCAACACTATGTGCCAAAACTGAGAGACGTCAACCCTTAAAAGAAGGGCAGTGCATGACCGAGAATAACGGTACATGTTGCGGTTTCGGTGTCTTATCTTATTTTGTATTTGGACCTTATCGACCACACTGCAAAAGTCTGCTGATGTTAATTTAATTTCTCCTTGTAAGAATCAGCAAAACCCTGATAACTACATCACTGTTGTAATTTCCCCAACCAGATCAAATGTTTTCTTGTACAGTATTTAACACCCAAGTCAGTGATTTTCTTACAGGAAGCATGTCTTTTGTCTGTTGCCACAGGTTTCCATATCCTTCTGTGTCAGAGATTATGGGCTTGTCATCACAGACAAAGTTCAGCGAGGAGCAGATCAAAGTCTGGTTTTCTGCACAGAGGCTCAAACATGGAGTCAGCTGGACGCCTGAAGAGGTTGGTATTGTACAAGAAGCTTTCACACCAAAACCACTTTATTTCACTACAGGGACTCTGAGACTATCAAATTTTTTTCTGTTTGATACTAAAGCATCAGACCAGGCAAGCAGGCAGCTTTAGTTGAATCGTGAGACTGATCTACTGACACATCTCCCAGATCAGTTCTACCTTCCAGCTTCAGCGAAGAGCCCCCTCGATAGAGACTTTTCCCCTCTCTCAAATGAACCAAACAAGCGAGTGTTCTGTCAATGTGTTACCATGTCAAAACATCCTACCGAAAGTGGAATTAATAATTATAACACAATATTATTTATGATTTTGCTATCATAAAACAATTTGTTTTAAATATCATGAATCCACATAGATACAGACTCAAGAAATTATATCACGGATGCTCAAAAATCAAACAGTTTAAAACATTTTTACCAGAACCCTGCCTGGTTTTTCAGCAAATTATAATCTCTCCTTAAACAGTGAAGACCCATCATCATCATCCCCGCAGGGTCTCAGGTCTAATGTCTCCTCCCTGACCTACTCTGTTGTAGCAATAAAGATTTCTTGTGAGTATGTGGAGGGCAATAATGAGCACAAGTTTAGCACAAGGAATGAAATAATATTGGGTTTATTCCTAGCATGAACTAATTATCAATGGTTGTAACATGGATAACAACATTTGTATTCTAATTAAGTAACTGATAACTAGTCATCATTTAGCTTTATCAACATTATCTGGTTGCAACAGCATTATTCATCTTACGTGGTCTGTTTGGAAGAAAACCCTGGCTCTGACTGGTTTGGTAGACATGACAAACACTGTGCTGCACCGTCTCCTGTTAGTGATCCACCGCATGCTGGCGTTGGTGTGTGTTCCATGGTGCGTTCAAAGACAGCTTGAAAAAACATGTTACTGCAAGTTAATGATGGGGAGAGAGCGCAATGAATGAACGGTTGAAGTTTTTTTTTCTTTTCTTTTCAAAATCGAGTTTGTGGCGCTTGAAGTTGATGCTATCATGGAAACTGTTGCTTGTTTTTTCATGACCAACCTGTCAATTATTTGTGCATTAATATATTCTGTTATCTTTGAAATGTCACTTATTGAAACCTATTAAAATCTCCCCATATCTAATCTACTGGATGTCGTTTTGATAGCTTCTGTACCCAATGAGATTCAGTATTCTACCTCAAATTCTTATAAGTAAGAAGTAGAAACCAATGAATATCTTTTCTTTGGCTTAAAAAGTGGCAGTTAATTTATTATGAATGTAGTTTCTAATATATTTTCTGGTGTTTTATTAAACTGAATGATCCTCTGATGGGGAGTGTGAAGAAAAGTAATTATCAAAAGTAATTATCTTTTATCACTCTTATACTTTTGCCAGTGTGACTGTGACACAGAAACCCTGTAAAGAAAAGAAAAAATAGACTTTTTTTTTAGATTAATTAATTTTGCCATCAAATATGAAGTGCATTCTGCAAAAAACTTTGACTGGCTATCGAAACAGAAAAGATTTACAACAGAGTCATGAACAGCAAACCTTTTTAATCTGACCAAAGTGGAGACTGTGGGTTTTATCGTCGATCTAAAAACAAGCAGTCAGTGTTTTATTAACTCCAGCACTTTGGAACAAGCTTCCTGATCTGGGCAGACTGAGCCGTTTGTCAAATCACTCCATAAAACTCGTTTTTGCAGACCTGCTGTACTGCAGTCATCTCTTTGAGTATGGGACCTTGTTAAAATGATCATTTTAATCGATTCATTTTAGCTTTTCTCAGGTGGTAGGGAGATGTATAGGTTTTGCAGTTTTGAGTCTACTTTTTGTTAACTTGATTTAATTGGTTCTTATTTAGAAGTATTTGTGTCTCTGTTGTTGAGATATTAAGTAATGTTTGTCTGCTTCATGTGTAACAACATTGCTCCTTGAAATATGTTAACCATATATTTAAAAATGTAAGCTCACAGCATATTTATAACTTATCTTGAACTTTCCATCATTTTCATTAGCAAACACATTAAAGAAAATTAGCTGTGGCCTTATGTTACCCCCAGTTCTACTTGGCCCCGTTTTTTCTTGTCTTCATGGAAAGAGACCAGAAAATCATCCCTTGCTCTCCTAATTAAAATGGTTTCAATCACAGATCATACAAACAGACCAAATGATTAGAAATGTAGTCAGAAACACTGCTACAGTGCTAAACCAATTGGAGCTCATCCATTTGTATACATATTACAGAAAATTAGCATATCTTGTCTATGGGCTCACAACAAATTGCCTTCAAATTATGTAACCCAGTGTGGCTTTTATTGATTGTAGAGAAGGGAAATAAAGGTATTTAATTAAGTCTGAAATATTGTGAATATGGTGATCACAATATTTTACTTGCTATTGGATAGTGCATACAGATTTACTTCCCGTTTTTATGTGATAGAAATCAGTGAAACCATGCTTCAATGTCTCTGCCACTCTTCTCTGCAGGTGGAGGAGGCGAGGAGGAAGAAGTTTAACGGCACAGTACAGACCGTCCCGCAGACCATCACCGTCATCCCTGCCAACATGGCCGCAAATGGCTTGCAGTCCATTTTCCAGACGTGTCAGATTGTTGGACAGCCAGGTCTCGTTCTCACTCAGGTGGCTGGTAATGCCAACACCGTGCCAGTAGCCTCTCCGATCACCCTGACTGTTGCAGGGGTTACCGGCAACCAGCCCAAAGCCGCGGAACCTTCAGCGTCCGAGTCAAACACAGAGATGGTGGCTTCATCAACCAGCACGCCGCTCAGTTTGGACGCCACGGGAACAAAACCGAAGAAGTCCAAAGAGCAGCTGGCGGAGCTGAAGGCGAGCTACGGCAGGAGGCAGTTTGCCACTGAGGCGGAGATATCTCGGCTCATGCAGGTCACAAAACTCTCGAAACGAGCAATAAAGAAGTGGTTCAGCGACACACGCTACAACCAGAGGAACTCAAAGGATCATCACAGCCTGCTTCTGAGTGAAACGTCATCCAGCAGAACGACTGTTTCAGGAGCAGGCAGAGGAGGAAGGAACAGTATCGCCAGCCTTACCGAAACAATAAGCAGCGACACCCCTGCCACTATTGTTATTGACTCCAGCGATGATGCCAGCGACTCCTCTCCAACTTCTGGCAACACTCCAGGCTCGTCTGGGTTCTTCAGTGACCCACGCATCAAATTTCGCCACGCCTTCCCCGACTTCACGCCACAGAAGTTCAAGGAAAAGACTCCAGAGCAGCTGTTTACTTTAGAGGCCAGCTTCCAGAAATCAGACAGGCCCTCAGACGAGGAGCTGAGCCGGCTTCGTGCAGAGACGAAGCTGACGAGGCGTGAGGTGGACGCTTGGTTCACGGAGAGGCGGAAAATGAGAGACAGTGATGCCGAGGGGGATGTGGAGAACGTGAAACCAACTTCTACACCTCCGTCCTCGGCTCATGAGCGACAGACCACTCCACCTGCTGGCAGGAAGCCGATGAAGAAGACGCCAGAGCAGCTTCACATCTTGAAGAAGGCCTTCGTCCGCACACAGTGGCCGACGTCGGAGGAGTACGATCAGATGGCAGAGGAGAGCGGCCTGCCGAGGACATACATCGTTAACTGGTTCGGAGACACACGCTACGCCTGTAAAAACAGCAACCTGAAGTGGTACTACCTCTACCAGAGTGGAAAGGTGTTCATGCTTTCTTCATTATAACCACCTGTAATATTTGTACTTTTTAAAATAATTTTGACTTGCAGTTACTTAAAATATCTGATGGTTTTAAGGTGGATGAGGCGCTGAACGGTGGAGCAAAGAGCCAAAAGAAGCCCAGGAAACGGTTCCGTGGTTGGTCCAGGAGGACACGCCGGCCATATCCCTGCAAACGTTCGCCACATGGGGGCGTCGGAATCATCAAGGTCTGCTGGTTTATTTAACTATAAATGCTCATGATGGACTTGTTTAGATCTTGCAGCAGGAATATTAGGAATAGGTACTCACCACTTATTTTACCGCATTCAGACCTTATGCTGCATATTCACTTTTACTTTTAAGCGTGACTCAAAGTGATCATATTTTTAATGGAAAAGGTATCAATGTAGTTACTAGTTACAATAACAACTGAAGACTTATTAACCTCTTACCAAGTTTTCAAAGACTGACAAACAAAAAGGTTTTAGTGAACAGGATGAAGGTTTCCAGCAAACCCTGATGTTAGAAAAGCTTTTTTTAATTTAAATGTGAGTTCTTTTCTACCATGAACTCCTTGATGGCAAAATTTCTTGATATTCATTCATTCATTTTCTGTGCCGCTTATCCAATTCAGGGTCCAGGGGGCTGGAGCGTATCCCAGCTAGTAGCAGGCAAGAGGCAGGGTACACCCTGGACAGGTCGCCAGTCTTTCTTGACAATTATATACAAACAAAATAAAAACAGGGAAAATGATAAAAAAAAGAGACTAGAAAAAGGTCAAATATCATTAAAATTAAATCAATTACGAACAATAAACAAAAATGCAAACATCAAAGATAGTAAATAGATAAAATATATAAATTCAATGAAAATACACATTTTAAAAGACCTAATACTGTAGGTTTCAAGGGCACTGTGTATTGGGAAAAATATAAGCAGGCTGATTGAATGATGGGTCTTTTGTTTGTTTGTTTTAATGTAAAAATAAAAAACACATTTAAACAGACAAATAAATCTCAACAACAATGACACTTCTAGAGGTTTAAGTCACGAGTCACATGCCATGAGTTTTCCAGTATAAAATTCAATCCAATGTGCTTTACATAATGGAACATGAAGATGCATACAAACAGTGAAACAATTAAAATCAAATTAAGACATGAATATGAAGTACAACTATCAATATAAAATCATCTAAATCTAAAAAGAAAATCATTTAAAGGAAACTGCTGTCTAAATAATTTGAAATATACAGTGCAGATTCCATGCATAGGTGCATGAGAAAACTGTTAACAAGCCGAAATTAAAAGTGTCTACATTTGGTTAAAGTTTATTCTCCGTTGGCAGTTTGTTCCACTTGTTTGCAGCACAACATCTAAATGCTGCTTCTCCATGTTTATTCTGGGTTCTGGTCTGCACTAGCTGACCTTGGCTCAAAGAGCCTTCCTAGGTTCTTATTCTCTGAACATTTTACAGATTTATGATGGGCCTTAGTTATTTTGTGATTTTGTAAACTATCATAAAACTATCAATAGGGTCTTAAAATCTATTCTATGGCTTGAATCCAGAAAGATGTTAGAACTGATGTGAAGTGTTCAGATCTCTTAGTCTTGGTAAAAACTACTATTTGTCAGCAGAGTTCGGGATGAGCTGCAGCGGTTTATTCTCTTATAAGGAAGTCCTGTTAGAAGAGCTGGACTCTGCAACACTTTGATTAAATTGAATTTGAATTTCAGACTTCTAGTAATCAAATTATTTTTGTACATTTTAATGTTAAAATACCAAAATACATAAAGCTAAACTCTGAACATAATGCAAATTTATTTATTTATTCATTTTTTTTAAATTTACATTTGTGTATTTTACACATAGAAATGGAAACATAGTTCGGGTGATTGTTTTACTAAATCAAGTTTACTTTTTTATTCTCTTATTAGTGCATTGAAACTGCTGAGCTGTGATTTGCAGTCCTGCTTACTGAAAGTTGCCATAGTTGAAGATATAAAAGGATAGATTTCTTGCCATCAAAAGTCTTTTACATTTCATATTATATACTGAAGTTTGAACCATTTCCTCCCTCCAGGTTAAGTCGGGTAAGTCGTTTCTGAAGGACTACTACCTCAAACACAGAGCTCTGAGCGAGAAAGACCTGGATGATCTGGTGGCAAAGTCCAGCATGAGCTACGAGCAGGTGAGAGACTGGTTCTCTGAGACAGCCAGGAGAGTGGAGGATGGCAAGGAGCCCTTCAGTGAGGAGGAGGCCGAAGGTGAAGCTGAGGAAGAAGATGAAGAGGAGGAGGAGGAAGAGGAGGCAGCAGCAGAATGTGCAGACAGTGAAGGCGAGATGGAGGTTAGAGAACAAGGAGAGGAAGCATCAGATGATGACTGTGTCAAGGATGATGAAAACAAGGAGGGCCTTGAGGAAGAAGAAGACGATGAAGCAATCCAAGAGGAATTTGAGGATGTGAGCCAATCAGAGCCTCAGGTAGAGGAGCAGACATGAGCGGACAGGTGAGTATGTTTCTAAAGACCGATTCAGACATTTCATACACATGAATGGCTTTAGTTTGTAAAAGTAATTTTATTTTGTTATTCAAGGGTTTGTCCCTTTTTTACAATTCTGTTCATCAGAACTTTATTCACACTCATACTGGTGTTAGAAAAGAGATCTTTACAGGGAACTCCCGCTGGGAGTAACAATAAACATTTGCCCAAGTTGTAAAAAAAAAACAAAACAATCTAAAATACCCTACTCTGGTGATAGTTTTTTTTATCACCTAATTTAGCTTGTATGCCATTGTTGCCTATTAATTCTGGGTAATGACTTGTGAGGGTTGCAGGTAAACTGGCTCTATGTTTTCTGTCTTTTCAATGTGAAACCAAGCGCACTGACAGAAAACAATAATGAAGAAATCGCTGAAAACATGCTTAAATATAAGAATGATCAGATGGATGAAAACGATAGAATCAACTGAAACATGTATGTTTAGAAGATGCTGGCTAATGATATTCACTTAAGATATTTACTCCAGAGACCTTTGTTTTCTGTCAGCGGCTGATCATGGTAAGGTTCAGGATCAAATGTTTTCTTGTACAGATTAGAGTAGTGTCTTAGACATTATATAAAATGAATATGATAAATAACAAGTTGGTTATGTCTGACCACATCAGCTGGTATTATCGAAGTTCTTGTGTGCATAAAGTCACACGAAAACGTTGAGGCAGTTGGTGTCAGAACGATCAACAAGACTTACGGTCTCCCTATTATTTTTACCACTGTTTATCTGAATGAATATGATCCGTAGTTATAAATAT